>PVJI01007390.1:0-78626 GCA_004026765.1 Micronycteris hirsuta | reverse complement strand
AAACTGTAATTGAACAACAATAAAGTAAAAAAAAAAAAAAAGAGCTGTCTGAGATTGTATTGCCTATGTTTTCCTCTAAAATTTGTATGGTTTTATGACTTACATTTATGTGTTTTATCCAGTTTGAGTTTATTCTTGTGTATGGTACAAGTTAGCATTCTAGTTTCATTTTTATGCATGGACCTGTCCAATTTTCCCAACATCATTTATCGAAGAGGTTGTAGATTGTCCATTGTATATCTTCTTGTCTCCTTTGTCAAATATTTATTGACCATATAGGCATGGGTTGATTTCTGGGCTCTGTTCTGTTCCATTGATAAGAATAAATTTAACCAAGGAGGTAAAAGACCTATACTTGGAAAACTATAGGAACTGAAGAAACTGAGAAAGATACAAATAAGTGGAAGCATATACCATGTTCATGGATAGGAAGAATATCATTAAAATGTCCATACTACCCAAAGCAATCTATAGATTCAACACAATTTCTATTTAAAATGCCAATGGTATATTTCACAGATATAGAACAATCCAAAAATGTATATGGAACCTAAATCTTTTTAGAAAAACGTTCCCAAAAAACACCCTGCGTAGAAGAAAGTCGTACAGCTGGAGGATAGATAGGACTGGCCCACACTATGGCCATTGTCATTTCATATCTTCTGAAAACTACTGACCTTATTCCTTCCGAATTTATATATTCTTACTTCACTGCTGGTAATAAGATTCCATGCTTTATCAGATAGAATGCTACATAAAACAACTGTATCAGGTACCACTACAGTTTTGTGACAATTTAGCCAACAATCCCTAAGTTAACACTGTTCTTGCCATGCACGTACAATGGATATTATGGTGCTCTGTAAAGTATTCTACAAGTTAGACTTATTACCAAATCACACTAAAGTAGGTAATAGTGTGAATGGTTAAACACCACAGTGTATATGTGCGGTATATTATTCAGTGTTAAAAATGAATGAAATTCTGATACAGGTTACAATATGGATACATCTTGAAAACACACTAAGTGGAATAAGCCAGGCACAAACGTAAAAATGCTATATCATTCCACTTATATGAGGTATTTAGAGTAGACAAATTCATAGAAACAGAAAAGTAGAATGGAGGGCACTAGGAGCTGAGGGGAAGAAGAACCACGGCATTATTGTGTGATGGGTATACAGTTTCTGTTTGGGAAAACAAAAAAGTTCTCAAAATGCAGTGTCATGATTGCACAATATAATGAATGTACTTAACTCCACTGAAACTCTTAAAATGATAAATTTTATGTTATATGTATTTTATCACAGTAAAAATTTAAAAAGCAACATGGCAAGAGGCATAATGAGAACGGTTCTGCTCATCAGTTCTGTCATAAAGCCTATATTTATTTTCTTCATGAAACTTAACAGTATTTGAAATTATACTGATCTGTTTGTTTATTGCCCCTCTCTCCCCCTATTAGAATAAAATTCTATAATAGCAGGAGCGTAGGCTTTCCATTTCAATACTTTATCTCCAGCTCTAAGTATGTCTTTTTGTCACAGAGTAAATGCAGAATAAATATTTGTGGAGTAAATGAATCAATAAATAGAAGAAATAATATATATGTCTTTTGAATTTTGAGTGCATAATCACAAACTTTTTTCTTAGGTCTGATGACCTGTAATGTCTCCATACTTTGTAGGCAGAAGGATACTTTCAACTGTTACCTACTTGATATGTAAGTCCTGTGTTTGCAAACAGACTCCAAGCTACCAGAGAAACCAGGTGCTATAGCTCCACTTCTCCACAAAATAGTTCACCCTTGCATAGTGCCCTATGGCATACCAAGAACTTTCACACCCATAACACACTTGATATACATGACCATGAGGCTGGCACGCATAAGCATTCCCATTGCAAAGATGAGGAAACAAGTTCAGAGAAGTTAAATAACTTGCTCAAGGTCAAAGTTAGTAAGTGGAAAATCCAGAACTCAAAACCAGGTCTTCTAGCTCCAGGTCAAAAATTCCTTCCATTAAAAGTCTGATAATGAAAACAATGATGCTAATGCCATATTTTCCATAATTTAAAATAGAACACTTTAAAATATTTCCTTCTATATTTTTTCTGGGCTTACAGTAAAAGATACCTTGGCCGTGGATTTTTTTTTAGAAATGCTCAAAAGAGGCAAATTATACCTGTTTGAAAATAAATTTAGCTAAGTATTGGCCAATATAATACTAAGGGGAGGGAGGAAGAGAGGTAGGAACGGAGGAAGCTACTCGCTGTTTGGAGACCTCTGAGGGAGCCAGTAGGGACAGTCAGGTACATAAGTGCAGAGAGGGTTCAATTCCACCCTCCAATTCACCTCCAGAACCCGTTCAGCCCCAGCGCACTGATGACACACGAAAATGTGAGCTATGTTCTACCACACCTTCTCATTTCTCTAAAAAGCCAGAAATTCAGAATCATAACTGAAATCTCTCAATTTTAAAGTTTTCTCAATTAATTCCGTTATTTTAGCACACTATTCATGCCACATACAGCCTGCGGGCAGCCAGGTGTGGACTCTGGTCTGAACCGTCATTTCTCTGGGCAGGCTGTAGAAGAGATAGTGCTCTCCAGTCACAAGCTGCGTGAACTCTGACATGGATCAGGAAAAAAAAATAAATAAAAAACAGGAACGGAGCATATAAAGACAAAAACTGACTTTAAAGGAAATAGTTATTTCCTGTATTTTTCCCCTGTATTTTTCTTTACCCCCATTGAAAATTATTCCTAGACTTTATGAGGCTTCAAATGAGTGTTTTTATATCATAATTGTGCTTTATTTTGTTTTAATCCTCACCTGAGTACATTTTTTCATTGTTTTTAGAGAGAGGAAGGGGAAGGGAGGAGGGAGAGGGGGAGAGAGAGAGAGAGAGAACATCGCTGTGAGAGGGACATGCAGCACTTGCCTCCCATACGAGTCCCCACTGGGGGTCAAACCCACAGCCAGGTATGTGCCCTGACAGAGAATTGAACCCACGAGTTTCTGGTGTATGAGACAATGTTCCAACCAACTGAGATACCCGGCCAGGTCTCAAACAACTGTGCTTTATGAGCAACTAAAGTCCTTAGATTTGAAGATGTTTAGTATACGAACGTAACTTAAAACTCACATTGCCTTCCATGGCTCCAGAGGCTGAAAACATTCATTCTCACAGGGACAAGATCTGATGCTGTACATTAGCAGTGGCACACAAAGATTATAACTGGGAATGAGAGAAAGAAAAGAACCTACTGAAAAGCAGATGTCTTGAGCTAGAAGCAGCAATCACAGCACATGCAGTTGGGCAGCGGTCGGAAACCACTGGAAAAAAACAATAAAGTACAAGGTATAAAAATACCAAAGAAGTCAGCTGGCTCTTTTCAACTGGTAAGAACAAAAACTATAGAGAACAAAAGGGCATTGAGAAGACTGGTAAAAATCTGAACCTTTAAATAGCCTATGGTTCAGATAAGCTGGAAAATAAGGGGCAAAGGAAGAATATGAAGAATTATGTTGCTGTACTGAGAGTTTCTCCTAGCGTGAGGCTCGAAGGACCATTCAGAATTGCCTGAAATCCAGCCTCTCTCACCAGACTCAGTAACACTCCTTTCTTGGCGGTGCCATCTTCCAGATGCTAAAGTCACTTCAATGTATTACATGTAACTTTCCAGCCTTTAAAAAGGTATCTAACATGACTGCCCTGACCAACATTCTATTCTATGTTTATATTCTTTACCGACTATGTGAAAACATAGAAAGAATGCTGAATTTGCAGTAAAAATACTTGTACTCAAGTCTTGTTCACCTGCTACTGCTTAGGTGGATGATTTCTGGAGTCAGTGCATTTCTTTGAGTCTCAGCTTTTTTTTTTTTTTTTTTTTTTTTTTTGGTAAAATGAAAGTAATAAATTCTTCTTAAGTAACTTACAGGGTTGCTGTGAAGATCAAAAAATGTGACCTATATGATAATGTCTTACAAATTTGAATCCTAATATGTTATCAAAAGAGTCAAAGGGGTGTGGCTCAGTGGGTTGGGCACCATTCCACAAACCAAAAGGTCTCGGGTTCGATTTCCTGTCAGGGCACATGCCTGGGTTGGAGGCCAGGTCCCCAGTTAGGGACATAATAGTGGTGACCAACTGATGTTTCTCTTACACATCAATGTGTCTCTCCCTCTCTCTCTCTCTCTCCTTTCCTCCTCTCTAAAAATAAATAAATAAAATCCTAAATTGAAAAAAAGGTTCATCGTCCAATGAAAACTACAGCCCAACCGACCATTCAAACATCTACTGTTGCTCTAAATACCGGTGCTATAGCTGTGAAAATGACAGGCAAGATCCCTACACACGTAAAGCCTGCATTCTGATTAACATTGTAACTTCTTAATTCAAGTTTTGACAATAACAGCATAGACAAAATAATTCATCTTTTAGCTAATAAACTGATTTTAAATAAGTTTAAGATAATATATTGCTTGTTTTCCATTAATTTCCAGAAAGAAAAGAATGTAATGGCATAGCTTAATTAAATTCAGACAGACACTTAGCCTGAAATTACATAAAGTATTGTTTACTATACGTGTGTCATTGGTATACAGTGATTACCAAACAGTCAGCACAGACACACTTGCTATCAGACAGACTTAGGGGAAATGCTGCTGCTTACTCAAGTTTGGCCAGGGGAAATACCAGGTATTCATCCAAAGCAGCTATTATTAAGTGTTTGTTTTATGCAAGTGCATGGAGGGGGGAATTATAATACCAAAATCAGCAAGCCGCAGTTCTCCTTGCTTCCCTCATAAGAGAGGACTCACAAGAGAGGAATAGAAGTAAGATTTGTAAGATCATGTAAATAAGAGAGCAATGCATGGAGTACTAAAGGATTACAGTAGTCTAGAAAAGCAGACCAAACATAAGGAGTCAAAGCTACCTTCATAAAATGTTGACAAACAGGACAAAACCGGACCAGTAGTCAAAATTCTGAGGTAGAATCTAATCACATCTTTGCCCAAGTCTTGTTCTACAAACTAGAGCAAATTGTTTCAACCCAGTTTTACTATCTACAAAACAAAAAAAATAAAATCAAACATTACCAACCTCTGGTCCTTCTGGCTTTCTCAAATCCTTTTTAAAAAACTCAGGATAGAATAAACAGATTTATCTAAATATCATTTACTGCACAATTTTTGTCATTACACTAGGTAAAATATGTGAAGCACCTCACTACTTCTGCCACTTAAGAACATACTCAGTAAGTGTTAAGCCTGAGTCTGAAGTAGGAAATAACTGAACCAAACCTTGAAGCATGGGTAAGATTTCAATACACAGAGATGATTTAAAAAAAAAAAAAGGTGCATTATGTCAAAGGAACAGTCTGGAAAAGACATGGAACTGGGACATGTAGGGAGTAGGAAAAGCAAGAAGATTCATTTGGCTTCATCCTAAACTCCAGAACAAAGTAATCTTACATCTGGAACAAGGCATCTCAAAAATAAGAAAACTGAGACTCAGAATGCAGAAGTGACTCACCCAACAGAGACACACCCCTAAGTGACAGCTTTAGGACCCATATTCAGGTCCTCTGATTACAAATCCTTGTTCCTTCTATCGCATTGCCATTCTACAGCAACGTTTGTGGACATGTCATGCACTAGATGAACAGCAGAGAAAGAGATCCTGGCTTTCACATTAGTTGCCATTTTCCGCAGGGGAGAAAGGCTATGCAGAGCTGGGGTGTGTACAAACATCAAACGTACGGGATCATAAAATGGTTTTAGTCTACTTGGAGCCATTATCGCATTCCTGAATTATAAGGGGACATGTGTCCTCCCCCTCAGTCCACCTTTGTTGCTCACCGGATTTCTTTATTAGCTCTTTCTTTTGTAAGCGTTCAGGAATAAAAATGGACCGCTATATTAAAATGTATTTAAGGTAACTGTGTGCTGGAAAACTACATAATGGTCCCTGGTGGCAAAGGGCAATCATTTTGGACTCCCTGCTATCTGGGCTTGCACGCATCCCTCTTCTCCTCCGTCCATGCCTACATCCGGGTCACCGATGTTATGCCATGTCCCAACCGGCTAAATTACTACCTTCTGACAATGGATAATACTACTGATATAAATGTCTTTTCTCTCCTTTCAGAATTTTCATTCCTGTGTAAGCAGACATTATGTCCAGGAATACTGTCTTCACTCTGTCTCAAGAACCAATTAGGAAGCTTGCAAGTACAACCAAGGGAATGCACCTAAATCTAGAAATAATTACCATAGTTATGAAAAATAATTGGTTAATGTTTGAAATAGGATATCATAAGGCTTCTCCTTGATAGAGGAAAAATCATTTTTTCCAAAGCCTTCCCCTCCTTTAGGTGCAGACCTTTCTCCAATAATTAGGATCAGCCGTAGCAGTTGGAATATGAATTTTACAGAGATATGGTCCCATACCATGGGACTCAGATGACATTTGACTCTCGTGGTGCCCCAGTCCTAGAAATTGAGCTTCTACCATCTTCCCAGGACTGCTCCCTTCCAAGCAACTGTAAAAGACTTCACTTTGTTCTTGCCTCCCACCCCACCCCACCCACCCCCAACACACGCACCTGGGCCTGCCCTGAAATTCCGCCCTAGTCTTTACTACCTCCTAACAGTCTTCTCTAACCCTGATTGTTTGTTCACTTACATTTCTCCTGCCTCAACAAGACTGCTCTGGGCTCTATTGCTCTTGTCTTACTGCCTAGATACCATGCCTCACCTACCAGAATGGACCTTCACTCAGGACCTTAGCTGGACCCAATCCTATCATCAGGTCCTCATAGTGACAAGGTTGAGTTCTGGGTCCCAAATGTCCCCATCTGTGTCAGTTTGCTGGTATTGATCACTTGAGGCTTATAGTCTAATTAAAAGAAATGTAGGTGGAAAAAACAAACTAGCTCTTTACTTATTTTATATGGCTAGCTCTTACAGGCATCTAAAATATCAAAGGAAAAAACAGTGTGGTCCATGACTTGGTATACATCATTCAGCTATAACGATGGCCACCTCATTTGACATTGACAGTAACTGCAATCCTGAATAGTAGGTAGATCTCTCAGGAGCCAGATCTCCAGCATTCAAATCCAAGCTTTGACATTTACCAACTTTGGGCCATTGGAAAACATTAACAAACATCTCAATTTCTTCAACTATGAAATGTGGAAACAATGATTCCTTTCTCGAGAGTTGTGAAGATTATTAAATGTGTTGATAGACAGGAAGTTCTTACAATAAGGCCTCACTCATAATAAATGCTGAACTATTAGATACTGGCTACCATATTGAACGCATAATTACAAGAGTCACAAAAAAGATCAAATAGAAAACTCAGTGCTATATTGAAATGGACTGTTAACTCTTCGACAAAGACTTCTGTGGCCCTTGCCAGGTCAAGCTGGATTTGCCTTCAGGATACCAGGGACTGTTTAGCAGGGAGCTTTGCAGCACTGGTCAGCCTTGTCAGCGTCCTACCTGCGTGAAAGTTCTTTATCTGTTAAATGCAGAAAACAGTGTTTCCTACTGAATAGTATTGAACTTGTTATTAAATTACTTAAGACATATAAAGCACCTATAGAAGGGTGCCTGACATACAGAAAACACTTAAGTGTTAGCTCATTTCTATTATTAGTGTGACCCACACAATAAAGAGATTAAATGATGGAATCAGAATGTCCCTAAGCGATTAGAGAGAGGAGATACCCGTGTTCCTGATAAATGGACCATTCATCATTAGTTCCAGTCCCAATCAGGTCTTTTCCCACCGAAAGTCAATTCAAATCTTAATTGCTGCCTAAAAAGCACACCACGTGGAAAAGATCACTCAGATCAGAAGGAAACAACCAGAGCCACATCCTCCCACCAACAGCCATGACAAGTACGTACGGCAACTCCCATTTCACGAAGTTTTTAAGGGATGCAATCTTTCTTAGAAATTCAGTGAGAGTCTGCACTTTAAAAGATCAAATGGATAAAAAGACTCTTAGCATAAAAATTAGGGACCCCAAGCATGCATGCAACAATAATGTAGACACAAAAGATCAGCAAAAGAACCTAAAGAAAGAATTTCAGAGTGAACTGAGGTGCAGGTATTACCCGATTCTTAGTGCCTAGGTCTGAGAGAGGAAACCCCAAGTTCCACTCTACACCACTTGTAATTGTACACAAACATGTCTTAGTCAGCCACATACTAAAACTTAGAGTATATTTCTTTCCTTTTTTTTAAAGACACATTTATTCAGTGTCATGATCAGACTACTACATTCACGAATCAACAACATGGGTGCAAAAACAATTCTACATTTAAAACCCTTTGTTGGAATGCTTTACACTTTCCACAGAACAGAATCTCAAAGCACCTGTAATACGATTAGTCACAAATACAGTCCTCGAGGTTTTTGCCCAGCCACACGAGTATTGCCTACAACATGTCTTTCTTTGTAGCAGCTAGGCTCTGCCACCACTGTGCTTGTCACAAATCTGTTGTAACCTGGAGCTCCCCTGTCACTTCTCTGGCTCCTCTCCTGCTAAGTTGTGTTTCCTGGAAGCAATTAAAACCTTGTGCCACTGCCACAGCCTTTCTGCCAGTGGATGCCGCCGAGTAAGCATCGCTGAAGTCTCCCCTCCTGCAGTCATCCTGTCAGAGTCTCCCAAAGAGCCAGAATAGCCGCGGAAGCTCTTTATCTGAGGTTTGAGCTTTGAAACAACCCACGAGAGTCTGAGGAGCTGTGATGAGCAATGAGGCATGCTCCCACACTGCGTGGAGATGAGAGATCCAAAGACCGAGCACTCCGGAGGCTTTGGGTTTGTCATGTGAGCCACCGCAGAGGAGGTGGATGCAGCTGCGGAAGCAAGGCCACACAAGGTGGACAGAAGACTTGTGGAACCAAAGAGACCTGTCTCAAGAGAAGATGCTCAAAGACCTGGGGCTCACAACACTGTGAAAAAGACTTTTGTTGGTGGTATTAGAGAAGACACTGAAGAGCATCACCTAAGGGTTTATTTTCAACAGTATGGGAACACTGACGTGGTTGAAATCATGACTGATCGAGGCAGCGGCAAGAGGGGAGGCTTAGCTTTTATAACCTTTGATGACCATGACTCTGTAGACAAGATTGTCCTTCAGAAATACCACATCGTGAATGGCCGCAACTGTGGAGTGAGGAAAGCCTTATCTAAGCAAGAGATGGCTAGGCCTTCATCCAGCCAAAGAGGTCAAAGTGGTTCTGGAAACTTGGGTTTTGGTTGTGGAGGCGGTGTTGGTGAGGACAACTTTGGTCATGCAGAAAACTTCAGCAGTGAGGTGGCTTTGATAGCAGCCATGGTGGTGGTGGATACGGTGGCAGTGGGGGTGGCTACAATGGATTTGGCAATGATGGAAGCAGTTTTGGAGGTAGCAGAAGCTACAATGACTTTAGCAATTACAACAATGCATCTTCAAATTTTGTATCCAAGAAAGGAAGCTTCGAGGCCAGAGCTCTGGCCCCTATGGTAGAGTATATTTCTTACTTCAAATGTAGATTCAGTCATTTCCAACCAAAGGCCCTATGATTCTCCTCCTCCCCAGTAGAGGTGGGACTCCCCTGTGGTTATCGGAGGCTGCTAGGCAGACCGGCCTTGACTGCTAACTACCTGTGCGACCGTGGCAAAGATGTTTCCTCTCATCTCACTCTCTAATCATCTCCTTGCCTGCAAAGTGGCGCCAATGCTGGAATCTACCTAACAGGAGTAGCATGATTATTAAATTAGCTACCACAAGTGAAACACTTAGGACAGTGCACAGCACACAGAAAACATATATTCCATTGTCACATACAGTACCAAGTTCAAGGACGTTATCATTTGTTATTTACGATTGTCTTGACTAACTGGATCTCACAGACTATTCTAATCAAGATTATAGGGACCAGTGGGGGCAAAGAGAGATAAAAGCACCTTAAAATGTTGTGTTCATCAGGACTCAGTCCCCACAACTAAGCTTAACAAGGTTCGTTTTCTCTGGAAGTACTTTGCATTACAACTTGGGTTACTAGGCATGAGCTGCTTGAGCACCTGAATGGCTCCTCCGATCTCTGTTGTACCTTACATTTAACTTAGTGCCAGGCACAGACCAGCGTCTCAAAAAATCAGTGATGAAAGATTAAGAAATGAGTATCAAACAAGGAGAAAATTATTCTAACTCCAGGACTACTTCCTAAAATCAGCAGACTTTTGAAATCATTAACAAAACAAAATTATCATTTTAACATTCTTCTTTAATAGCTTACAGCTAAAAGCATCAGCACTGCCTCTTAAATTGTGTAAACCGTTAAGATGGAAATCTTAAAATGTTTTAACCGAATATTACCACCATTTCCTTCTGTCGCTTAAAGACTTTTAAAATTCTTTTGTCTGCTCCAAATGTTCTGAGAAGCGTGTGTGCTCGCTATGCATTGGACTGCCTAAACATAGAAAAATTATCTTCTTCCCCATCAACCACTGATTTTTTTCCATTACCAAATGAGAGGTTCTAAAGGCCTACCATGACGAGGATAAATCACTCCATTTCCTTTACTCTATTAAAGTAGATGTTTTATGTTCCATTGCCACAAAATCCAAGATGAACACCAGAAATAGCCTGTGAGTTGAAAACTCTCATTTTAAAATGGCACCACAATTTATCCTATTTCTTACTGTACTGTGAGCGTTACATTATTCATTACAAGTATTTGTTTCTTAAGCAGCTATTACGCAGCTTTTGCTGAGCATATAGCCTTCCCAGGACAAGGTGGTGACTTTGAGGGACATCTTCCAGAGGATAAGGTCACCTTGTGGAATTTCCACCTGTGTGACCTCAGTGTGTTTGCATAAATATAAATTCGCTCTATGACATTCCCGTCATGTTTGCTCAGTGAGCAAGTAATTTGCCACTCTCATTGCTCCAGGTACAAGGTAGCTTGTGGAAAATCAATCTCCTCTCTGCTTCATACATCACAGCTTCCCCCGACACCCAGTGCCTCCTGATGCTAAAGCGCAGCTGTGAGATAAAGACACAGTCTGTTTCGGCAAGTGCATTGTCCAAAGGGGCTAATGAATGTTACACCTCGCTGGGAAACCCCATCCTGGGGCAAAGCAAATGTCTATATACAAAGCAAAGATGCTGTTTCCAGCAAAGCGTTTCCTGTACCAGAGGGAAGGAAGTCTTAATAGTGGAACAAACAAGTAGCTACAGGGGGTTTAGGGCACAGAGTTTCAGAAATATTAATCTACTATCTTTCCAGGTCACAAATCACTTTCTCCACCTCTTGACAGGTTCAAATTTGACTTTGAAAGACAATCCATTGCGGGATCCTGACTGGCTGTAACATGTCAGGCTTCTCCTCAGGGACAGAGCCAGCTCATACCAGCAGATGAAACCATTTCAGTGTTTGCATTGGAGGTGATTGCTGTTTTTTCACCCACATTTCCAACTCAACCTCACAGCATAAAATGGGAAAAAAGCAGTAGAGATATTTTCATTCTATACCCATCTTCAAAGCTGAGGAAGGGTAAGATGCAGGGATTTTCATGACATGTTACAGCTCAAATCTATTTTAGAAAACCACCAATTCAAAAGTCACCAAATATTTATTGGGTATCTACTATTGGGTATCTCTATGTCTAATAGAATATGTTCTATTCTTGGAGCTATAGATATAAAATAACTAAAAGAATAAACAAAGTGCCTCTCCTTCTGGAATTTATGTTCCAGGAGAGATAAAAAATAAATGAATACTTAAAAACACCAATGTGACAATTTCAAGAATTGATCGATACTGTGGTAAACAAAAACCAGAGTGAAATGACAGACAGTGGTGGGAGGAATAGAAGTTACAAAGCAGCATGAGTTAGGATGGTGAGGAAGGCAGTAGCCAAAGGAATAAACCAAGACAAGAGAGAGGGGAAAGCATGCCCTGCGAGGAAAGGGGGAATAAAAGTAGGGAGGCAGTGAAGCACAGTAGTCAGTGGGACTGGAGTAGGTAAGCAGGAGTCTGAAGACTGGTACTAGCAAGAGTCAGATTACAGAGACCTTCTTGGCTATAATCAGGGTTTATATTTGGGTTTATTCAACGTGCAGTGAGAAGCCATTGGAAACTGGACGTAGAGGGAGCTTTGGAACACCGGGGCAAATGACATAATCTAATTGACATTATTTAAGAGTTTCCTTTAAAAGTGTCTTTGCATGGATAAATAGTTGTGGGGAGTAGATGTAGTAGAAGCAAGGAGCACAGTGAGGAAGCTGGGGTTATAGTCCAGGCAAGTTATCATAATGACTTGCCCTAGGAAGGTGTCAGTAGAAATAAACAAAAGTACACATACTTCTGATATGTTTTGAACATATAAACCTTGGGACTTGTCCAAAGATTTAATGAAAGGCTTATAAAAAGAACATTGGTGTCATTAGCACGATGAAGAGGGGGTAAAAATAAGTAATTCTCATTTGGACATAATAAGTTTGAGAAGGCATGTATCCAAGCTATTACTTTGGAAGTTGCAAGCACAAAGCTAGAGCTTAATGAGAGATAAATTCTGGGCACAGATGTAGCATTAAATTCCAAGTAACTAAATAAGCTTACCTTGTATAAGGTTACAGTAGAAATATAGGACTCCTAGTAAAATTTGAATTTCAGATACAATGAATAATTTTTTAGTGTAAGTATGTCATGAATATGCATAGAACATAGTTACACTAAAATATATCCCAATAGTTTATGAGATGGATAGATGATACACAGATATGTGTGTGTGTGTGTGTGTGTGTGTGTGAAACACGTAACACTAAAAATAAAGGTTATGTGAAATTCAAGTTTAACTGAGCATCATATATTTTTATTTGCTAAATCTGGCAACCCTAAGTCAGAATGGTATTTTAAATAGGGAAGACCAAGACTGGGTGTACTCCAAACTGCAGCAGAAGTACATCGGAGGAAGGAGGTTTAAGAAGCATTTATAAGGAGCCTCAGAAAAAAACAGTAAGAAGAGTCTGGTGTCACAGGCACCAAAAGAAAAAGGGGCCCCAAGAAAAAAGAGGTGCTCAACTGAGTCCAAAATTTGTACCACTGTTTAGGAGTTGGATAACATGAGCTCAACAAGTCACTATGACATTCGGCATCAGGGAAGCAAGCCTTGCTGAGCTTGAAAGCAGCAGCTGCAGTGAAGTAAAGGAACAGAAGACCCACTGAACTGGAATAAAGAGAAGAAGAACTGGAGACAGTGACTACAGGAAGTAGGGTGGTAGCTATAGAGCTGGGGTGGGGGGAGATGTCAGAGGATGTGTGTGTGCTGATGGGAATGATCTGGTGGAGTCGGAGAGCTTCCTGAATAGAGAGTGAGAGGGGGAAGTGGGGGCACCAAAGCCCTTAGGAGGAAAGGAGATCCAAACCATGTTGAATGTGTTGACTTTTGACAGTGGTGGAAACAATGCTTCCATTTCAACGGAAAGAAGATACTGAATATGGAAGTGGTTTCTGTTGGTTTCAAGTTTTATCAATGACTATTCATAAACATTTACACAGAAACATTTCATTTACAATACAGTATTTTGCTTGTATTTTAGTTTGATAAAAATGAACCAGCTATTCTATACTCACATAAACAAATATAAACATAATCAAAATTAGTGGTTTGGCTTAAGACTGTGATAGCTAAATCAGTTATTGTTGGACAGCTGTTTAGGAAAAAAGTGTTCACTTTCACTTTCCTGTGGCTGCCTTTACTTTTCAAGAATATGGGAAGTACAAAATAACCTCTAGCCTTTTATAATATCAAAATTGAAGTTTTTCTGATGGAAATCAGACATCCCTAAATAATATGTCCCACAACAGCCACTCCACACCATACATCATTGAATATAAAAGTTTATCTAAACCACAGTGAAAGCAAATACTGCCTAGCCCCCGAGAAACAAAGGTCAGTTGCTGTGGGAACCACACTTTGGACCTTCTGACCTTTGCCTGTATTGCATTAATGTGGATATTTGCATTGGATCTACTCCAAAATAAAAACCAGGTATTCAGTGACACAGCTATAAATGTAGCTCAGCAGCAAAGCGACAGTGCTGCATTTTTAGGAGCACAAAGAAAAACAGTAAAGACATTTTTTAAATACATATAAAACATTTAGAACATTTTTCTAAGTATCACACAGTCGTTTGTCAGTTACCTGAGGTCCTGACAATATCTGTGAATGAGCACAAATATTTGCCCATGACACTTCACGTTCTCATTAACAGAGGAGTGACGGTCTGGCAAACAAAATTTCCTGGCTCATTCCAGGGCTGTCTGCATGGTTCCTGTTATTTTTAATGCCAAGCTCACAGCAAATGCAATCCTGTACCCTTTTGAATATTTAAAGAAATGTGTCTCCTATCCATATCCTGAATTGGAAAGCAAACTGATACTACTATTAGAAATGATAAAATATGGGTGTGGGGAAAAATCATAATTATTAAACCAATGAACATATAGTTATCTATTGCCAACACTTTCCACATTGAACAGGCCTCTTCCTCGGCATGTTTACTACAATTTGAAATGGCAACTTTACTATCTTTGGATAGTATTTTTCCCAGTTTCCCTATATGAACACAAGAAGCAGAGACAGAGCAAAATCTAAGCTCAGTAAATATAGAGGCCTTATGTACATGGCCTGGTGTCTGGTCAATAAAGGCAGTCAATAAATATAGATGGGTTGGGGGTGGGGGGAGGATGGATGGATGGCTAGATGGCCAGAGAACTATGGGGAAGCAAAGCTATGAAATTTAGTCAGACAGTGAAAAGATCATAAATATACTTTTTCCAATCAAGTGAGAAAAATAAGATATATCAACTATTTTCAAGAACTAGTTTTCCTCCCTAAAGCCACAAATTAGTGACAAATATTTTAATTTCATTTAAAAACCCTAGTCATTCTACATCCTTCTGCCCTGTAAGGGATATACTCTCCCTCCCCGAATCTACCCACTCACACACTCAAAAAGGAAAACATCTCACAAAACCCTGATGATACTCTCGGTTTTGGTGATAGATTTTCCCCCTTGGATTTGAGATACAATCAATGTATAACATTGTGTAAGTTTATGGTGTGCAATGGGGTGATTTGATATAAATGCATATTGAGAAATGATTACCACAATAAAAGAAGTTAGCACAACCATCTCCTCATGTAATTACCTGTGTGTGCATGTGCTCATGCGCATAAGTATGTGTGTGATCAGAACATTTAGGATTTACCCTCTTAGTGTCTTTCAAGTATGCAATACAGTGTTGTTAACTATAGTCACCATGCTGTATATTACACACCCAGAACTTAGTCAGCTTATAACTGGAAGTTTTTACCCTTGACTAAAATCTCTTGACTTTCCCCACCCACCAATCCCTGGCAACCACCAATCTTCTCTTTGTTTCTATGGGCAAATATCATACTTAATGGTGAAAAGCTGAAATCTTTTCCTCTAAAACCAGGGATAAGACAAGGATGCCACTCTTGCCACTTTTATTCAGCACAGTATTGAAGTTTTAGCCAGAGTAAGTAGGGAAGAAAAGAAATAAGAGACAACCAAGTCAGAAAGGAAGAAGTAAAACTATCTCTATTTACAGAAGACATGATAGTATATACAGAAAACCCTAAAAACTCCACCTAAAAAAAATTAGAATAAAAGAGTTCAGTAAACTTTCATTATACAAAAATCAAGATACAAAAATCTGTTGTTTTTCCATAAATTAATAATGAACTACCAGAAACAGAAATTAAGAAAACAGTCCCATTTTTAATTGCATCAGAAAGAATAAAATACCTAGGAAAAAATCTAAACAAGGAGGTGAAAGACCTGTACACTGAAAACTATAAGACGCTGATGAAAAAATTAAAGATGCCAGTATATGGAAAAGTATTCCATGCTCATAGATTAGAAAAATTAATATTGTCAAAATGTCCATACTACCCAAAGTGATGTACAGATGTAACACAATCCTTATCAAAATTCCATTGGCATTTTCACAGAAATAGAAAAAAAATCCTAAAATGTGTGTGGAACCACAAAAGTCCCTGAATAGCCAAAGTAATTCTAAGACAAACAGACAAAGCTGGAGGTATCATGCTCTCTAATTTCCAACTACACTATAAAGCTATAATAATCAAAACAGTATGGTCTTAGCAGAAAAACAGACACATAGCTCAATGAAACAGAAGAAATAAGCCTGCACATATATAGGCAATTAATATAGGAAAAATGAGCTAAGAATATGCACTAGGGACATAACAGTCTCTTCAATCAACTGGGTTGGGAAAACTGAACAGCCACAAACTAGACCACTACCCTATATCATACATGAAAATTAACTGAAAAATGCGTTAAATATTTGAATATAATACCTGAAACCATACAGAAGAAGAAAACGTAGGCAGTACATTCCTTGACATTGGTGATGACACTCAATTTTTGGATATGACCCCAAAAGCAAAGGAAACAGAAGCATAAACAAACAGGTGGGATGACATCAAACAAAAACCCTTCTGCACAGCAAAGGGAACCATTAACAAAATAAAAAGGCAACCTACTGAATAGGAGAAAATATTTGCAAACCATACATCTGATAAGGGGTTAATATCCAAAATGTATTTTTAAATATTCAAACAACTCAAGAGCGAAAAAGAAAGAAACAAAAGTTGATTCAAAAATGAGCAGAGGATCTAAATATCTATTTTTCAAAAGAAAACATGCAGATGGCCAACAGGCACATGGAAAGATTTACTAATCATCAGGAAAATGCAAATCAAAGTGGCTGCCATCGAGTGGACAAGAGCAACGAGTGCTGAAAGAAAATGGAGAAAGGCGAGCCCATGTACACTGTTGGGGGGGTGTAAATTCCTACAACCACTATATTGAGTAAACTATATTGAATTTCCTCAAAGACAATTAAAAATTGAATTACCATATTATGCAGCTAATCCACTTCTGAGCATTTATGAAGAAAACAGAAGTACTAAATGCATGCATCCTATGTTCACTGCAGCACTATTTACAATAGCCAAGATATGGGAACAACCTAAAGTGTCTATACATGGATGGATGAATGAAGAAGACATGGTATATATGTACAGTGAGATACTATGCAGTCATGAAAAAGGAAATCTTACCACCTATGACAACATGGATAGACCTTGAGGGTAGTATTCTAAGTAAAATAAGTGATAGAAAAAGACAGATATTGTATAAATTCACTTATATGTGGAATCTAAATAAACAGAACTCAGATATAGAGAACAGATTGGTGGTTATCAGAGGGGAAGGGAGTTGGGCCAAAGGGGCGAAGAGGGTCAACAGTACGGTGATGGATAGTGACTCATTGTGGTGGTCACTTTGTGCTGTACACAAATGTCTAATTATTATATTGTACACCTGAAACTGATATAACGTTATATATCAATTTTATCTCAATAAAAAATAATTTAAGAAGGATGGTACCTAGAGTCTATGCTCATAGATGACGCAAAAGGAGCCAGTTCTTTATTTTACTTTTCACGTCTTTCTTTTTACAGCAATTAGAGCCTTAAACTTTGCCAAAGCTAAATATAAAGTGCATAAGGAAAGTAATGACTCTGGGGTGGGGAGTTAATAAAATTCTGGAATGAAAAAAAAAAGAAAGAAAGAACAATGGCAGTCAAAAGCAAAAACTAAGCCAAGACCTAATTATATTATACTTTCATGAAAGTAAAAAACATTATGAAATATTTATTAATCTACTAAACTCTATGTTTTTCATCTTCCCAGGGATTCCACAGACTTGCATACAATTATCTCTTCAGTTAAATACACAGCACTCAGCAGTGCTTAGCTTCACATTCACACCAGTGTTCCTGGTAGTCTGGGGCCACTTCAAGCGCTGGGAGCTCCTCCTTTGCTAATCCGCCTGCTTTAGAGAGAGGGTTAGGTTACCAGGGTTTCAATCTGTTTGTTTGTACCAGGGTTTTAATCAGTATTCCTGTACTATTTGCCTATACTTTGTGGCTGAGCCTTTTACCTGATGATTTATTGGATTTTGTTATCTTGCCAGCATTTCTAAAATTTAATAAAAGAATAAAGAAAGAGGGCTCAGCAGGCAATGAACAACATGTCTCATTTTCCACAGAAATGGTAAATATATGCTCTGATTTCTGTGAGACCTCAGAACCTGAGCTAAGCTTCCACAGAGAGATGAAACTGTGGACGATCTGTGTTCTTTCCCTTTGCGTGCCGTCAGGCTATTGTGATATATAGACAGCAAAGGAAAGACAGAGTTACCTATGAAGCACCTTATCCCTTTTGTCAGTAAAGATGATCCCAATAATTACTGCTGCAATGAAATATTACTTTTCTGTACTATTAAATATGTGTAAAAACAAGTAATGTATGCACAGTTAGGAAGCACAATAATAAAATCATGGTGAACCATCACCAATGAAAGCCGTCACCAACTCAAGAACAAAACATTAAAGCCATCTGCTTTGTCTCCTTCCCAGCTTCTCTTTGTCTAAAAGCAATTACTAACTTTCCTTTTTAAAAAATAATTTACAACATATGTAGGCATCCTTAACCAATGTATCATTTCAATTTGCTTGGTTGAGCTTTATAAATGTATTTTTATACTATGTGTAATCTCATAAAACTTATTTTTTTCACTCAACATCACATTTCTAAGATGTATTTGCATCCAATTGTAGTTCATTCATTTTCACACTTGTTTAATCTGTTCTGCGATTTTAGTAAAATATACTCATCCATTTCTTGTCAATGATCCTGTGAGTTATTTCTAGGTATTTTACCATTGTAAATAACACAGCTAGAAATATTCTTATACATGTTCCTGGTTCATATGTGTTAAGAGTTTCTCTAGTATTTACACAATACATCAGAAAGAAATTGTTAGTCATAGGGCATGCATGTGTTTAACTTCACAAGAGAATATCAAACTGTTTTTACAAAGTGGCTGTCCTAGTGTACATTCCCATTAGCAGCAGTGTAGGAGTTTCCACTACTCCACATACTCGCCAACATTGAAGACAGAAAGGCTTCTACATTTTGGCATTCTAGTGAGTATCCATTCTTGGTGCTAATTTGCATTCCCCTGATTGCAACTGAAGATAGATGTCTTTGCTTTTTTAAAAATTGAGATATGATTGACATATAACATGATATGAGCCAATGTCTTTATGACTTTCATTGGTATCTATTAATTTCTGAACAATTACTCGATTTTCAAGTAAACAACCACTATCATTCCTTTGCTTTCGCCACTGAAGAACCAAGATTTAATCACGTTTTTCATTAAATTAGCCAGCCAATCTGGAATTTTGAGTGGTGAATGTGATTACCAGTTTCTAGCTGACATACACGTCAGGTTTTCTTTTCAGGAGCTGCTGGTCACTTCCCCATGATCTCTATAACGAACTATAGAAATGATCCCTGAACGTACAGTCTTCCATGATCTTTATAAAACATATGCCTACCTATGTCTATTTGACTGACAATTTTCCCAGGAGTTTTGTAAATTTCCTAAGTAGAATTAGTTCTAATGATGCCAAACTTGTTTTCCAAGTTTTAATGTTTCAATTTCACTTTTTTAAATAATTTTCAAATCTATTTTCCACCTTCGAAATTTAAAAACATTCTCAATTTTTATTATCACTTTCTAACTGTGGCAAAACAAACACACGTACTCCTGTAGTAGACACAGATACAAACAATGTGATCACAGTACAAACACCTTGACTTTTCCAGAAAGCCATTTGAAGAAAGTGTATGTACTTGGCCTATGAAAATCACTTTTTTCACATAAGATCAGAATAAATAGAATGGGACTTACAGGTGAATAGAAGGCATGTGATGAGAGTACAAAAACCTTGATTTTCTCAAAAGGCTACTGTAGAAAACACATGTATTTGCCTATAAAAATTGATTATTTTTCTCACATAAGAGCAGAATAAACAGAATGAGATTTAAAGTTGAATTGCAGGTGCCACACTGGTGAAATATTCAATATTTTGGATCTGCACAGTCTTGTTATTTTATATCTTCCACAGCATGGAGAGATGATTTGAAATGGTTAAACCACATCCGTTAATGATGATGATTTCATAGTCAGACATCCTGCCACGGATCTGCCCTGTTACCATTTCTGAGAATGGGTCTGCTTTTTTTAATAGTTTCATGAATAGGCATCTTTTTCTTATTTCTTGCACATGACTAGGATAACAGTACACCCTCTATCAAATACAATATAACTGTGACTGTTACCCATCTACAGCTGTGCATAGGGCTTCCAGCTCTGCAGCCCTGCAATTAAACTCTTTCATTGCCACCTATTGATTGAGCCATGGGGCATTAACATTCAAGAACCTGTCTTTTTCTGGTATGGTACTATAGCAACCCAACCTCTTGGAAACGTATTAAATCTACAAAATAAAGCAGTTGAAAAATTCTAGCTCAACTATGGGACTTGGGAAATATACAGGGGTAGCCAACATAGGTTTGAATTCAGCCACCTCAGGGTCAGTGGGGCTAACCCAACCAGGTCACTGAAATTCAGGTTTGTTGGCTGATTTCCAAAGACTACAAGAATGTGTAAATAGTGAAGGATGGTAATTTGAGCACCTACCAGATTGTATCTAAGTGCACTGTGCCACCGTGGCATTCTCTTCAGGTAATACAGCCAACGTAATAATCCCAAACTGCATGTCTTTTTCCATACAGACTGTAAACTTACTTTTGCCCACCCTGCATATTACTTCAGTAACACCTGTACTTTTAAAAGAATGGCCAGTTGTTACTAACTTTAAAATACTCTATCAATACCATGACTACTTTCTACAGACTCATCCAGTGCAAAGCTGGAAATGGCATACTATCAACGCTCAGTTCAAAAAATAGCACAGAAGCTACCTCCTGTGCTACAGATAACTTCACTGTCCTCCTTCTCAGCCTCTCACACAAACACAACTGAGCACACCCTTCTTTTTGAAACACCGTTCTCCCTTCTGGGACTGAACACTCTCCTGTCCTTGTTCTCCGTACTGGCCTCTCAGTCTCAGGGTTCCTGCTGAGGCTTGCTCTCCAGGCTGAGCTCTGAATGGCCATCTCAGTGCCTCAGGGCTGTGCTGGAGCCTCTGTGCACTCCTGCTCCCCAGATGGTCGCATCCAGACTGGTGTTAATATGATCTCCTCGCTGTTAATTCACAACATTTTCCTCCCACCCTGACATCTTACCTGAGCCAGACTTTTCTATGCAATTGAGAATTTGGCATTTTTAATTAGACGACTAATCAATAGCTCAAGTTTAAAAGGTGCATTTCCTTCCTTCTCCCCAGCTGACTATTCCTGTCCCACTCTTTATTGTGCCACCACCCAGCCAAGCAAAAACTTTAGAAGTCACTTTTGATTTCTCCCTTTCACTGACCCCCATTTCTAAACTTTCTGCACATCCTATGCTCAACATCTTAAATGTACATTAAATCCATCCATTTTTTTCTGCCACTGTTATGACCTCCTATTGGGTCTCTTGGCTTCCACTCTTCCACCATAGCATTTTTCTCCCAAAGACATAGACAGCCATCATTTTTTTTTTACCTGCCAATCTTACCACTGCACCACTTAAAAGTTTCCAATGCACAACCAAAATACTATTATCAGAACAAAATCCCATCCCCTTACCATGACCTAGTAGGCTAGCTGATTCCACCTCTGCATTACATCACTTACCACCCCCCCCCCCACTCCACTCACACCTCTTTTCTGAAAGTGCCAAACTTAAGTCCTCAAATCCTTTACACCATTTAGTTCCTCTGCCTGGAAGACTCCCTTCATTCTTTAGATTTCTGTTCAAATTAAAGCTTTTCAGAGAGGATTTGCTGACTATAACATATAGCTTAGCATCCAGTTTATTTCCATCCAAAGAACATCAGTATCAATAATAACATACTTGTTTGCATATTTCCTGATTCCTACCACCAGCATCTAAGCTCCAGGCGAGGAAGCTTCTCTGTCTCATTCACCACCGTGTTCCAAGTACCTAGGTCGAGAACGGTGGCTGGCTCACAGTGGGCACTCAATAAATATTTATTAAAGAAATACATTTTATAAAGCCTCCTCCTCGTACCCAATAACCGCCCCCCCCCAAAAAGGCCCTCAATTCTTTTTATTGTCATGTCAAATTTAATAGTCTTGGAGAAATTGCTTGATTTGTGTGTTACTTTCTAGTCTTAAGAAATATTTAAAATCTCTAGTTTCTCTGTATGTCAACTATCACAAGAGTCAAAAATACAATTGCACTCCTGAAGTCAAAATTTTCACTTTCTTTTTACTTCTTAAGAAATTCAAGAGCAAAAGCTCTTCTCTACGAAGTCTATTGTAATTTACTCTCAGTAAAATTATCTGCCTCTCAGACAATGGCATAATAATAGTTTAAGTGATTTGAAAAAAAAAATGTCTTGCTTTTGGCAAGTCCTGCTATTCTTTTAAGATCGGAAATTACTAAAGACTTCTATGTCTTCAAAGCCATGCTTCGGGGACCCTAAAATACTGACACAATGTTATAGAAGTTACAAACGGGAACTTCAAAGCAGCCTTCTGTATCAACTATATTACTAATAAGAGAAAGAAAAATAAATTTGATGAGCATGAATACACTCTGGCAATTAATGGTGATGATCAAAAGATACAATACACACACAGAGCCCCTGGGCTTCGCAGCCACCATATCCACTTAAAGGTAAACAATCTCCAAATAAAAGTTTGGACATTTGAATAAAAAAATGCTACAGGGCTTTTTTCCCTAAAGGGAAAAATACTCCTCAAAACTCGGGTATGTAAGAGGCAGAGAAGGAGAGTGAGAATGTAGAGAAATTCAAGACATAGGTTAAAATTTGCCTCTTACTGGTTTGTACTGGAGCATATTACGTATCTCCCTCATCAAGTGTTCACTGAGCGCTTACTCTGCCAGAGGCTGAACTAGGTACCAGGTCTAAATATAAGCACCTGCAGTGGTTTATAGACTTAGTTTAGAGCCTCATGTTCTCCTAGATAAAACAAGAATACAATAAACCGCCTAGTCATCAACCAAGATAAAGCAGGCAACATCTTTAGCACAAAACACTTCAATAAATAACTTATAATGTGCATCATTTTCAACCAGGTCACACCAATCCATGGCCTACACGACTTCTCCTAGTGAGTTACGGTATACATCTGAAATAAAAATTTAGATTCATTCAATCCCATTGGCAAGACTAAGCACATAACTATTGGCCTGAGCCTAATAAATATTACTAAAAAAACAGCCATACTTCCAAATTCTTAGTGTCCCTAAAGGTTTATGAAATAAATGTTTCATTTGGCCTCAATTCTTTGATTCAATGAAAAAGTATAAAAATCCACCATGTTTCTTTTATTTACCAACTAAGATTATTTTCATGTAATATCTTCAGTAGGTTGCCATCAAAAATTAGATGCTAAAAAGAAGTCTGAGAAAAGGATGCACTCAGTACCTACTGCAGATATAAGAGTTCTTTTCTTTCATTTTACAGTTCTCCATTTCATAACAATTGGTTAAATCTAAGAAATAGCCAAGAAGTATCCTTCTGCTTCACAGAGAATTAATGTATCTAATTCAGCAGCACACAGGACTCCTGCAGTATAATGGAACTATTTTACAACTCTCTTAAAAAGGTAGTCTCTGATCTTCTCATGGAATAAGAGATTATTGTTCAAAAGCCTGTCATTACTAGGCCTTCTAATAAGTTTGCTAATTACTTGAAATCGCATGAGATGTACCACAAATGAAAGAGCAATAAACTGCCAGTTCTTTTAAAACTATAGTTCAATAATTCAACATTACTATTACCTTAACATCAAGATATTAATTGAGAGTTATAAATTGCTATAAATTAGCTATAATTGCTAAAAATAATGATCCAAATTAAAGAAAATAAAGTATTGCTAACCTTTCAAAAAGCAAGATGGTCTTGATATCATTTCATTAACACTGAGGGTAAAGTTTGACATTGTGCATTCAGTGAAAATGCAAACTGCAAGGTAGTAAGTAAATGCGCGAATTAGTACCACCTGTTAGCCTCAGTATTGCCAGGCGGGTCTCTGTCACAGATACTAAAGATTACTGAGGTCTCCAGAAAAATAATTTCCTCATATCAAATTAGTATGAAATGAGATTTTAATTAGGAAAAAAAGGCTTCTTTGTCCTCCTCAGTTAAGAAAGCAAATCATAATGCAAAATTCCTTTCTCTTACAAAGGGGGTAATAGCTTTTTGAAAATTACCAAAAGGCAGATACTCGTTTCATTAAGTCTCTGAACAAAATGCCTCTGACATCTATCTACTGCTACCAGGCACGAAGACTCTCTCACATACAGGCCCCAAAGCTCCGCCTTTTTCAGTGCTGTGGCATCCATCTGAGAATGCATGGAGAAAGCCTGAATTCAGGAATCATGCTGTTAACATACATCATGAATACTTTTCACCTCCCCATTCTCAAAGAAAGTGTGCTCCCTGCTTCAGAGTAACAACAGAGACATGAAGTCGGTCCTTGAAGAGCTGTCGGAAACAAGTGTAACTATTCTCAACACTGAATGTGAACTTCGAAATACAGAAGAGTCATCTATATTCTATCACACTGCAGAATATCACTGTCCGCAGGTGATGAGGATGTCATAAACCCTACTACAAGGATGTGGATTCTGGGGAGGCTCTGGAAAATACAAGGAATATGGACTTTGAAAGTGTTAAGCCAGTGATACATGGGGCTAGAATGTCCTAGAACTTTAAGTCTGCCAGGAAGCATAAGCTCAGCTACCCAAAATATTCCACAAAATGATGACCCACTGAATATGGTATCATTAAAGAACATAAATCTATTCCATGAAAATGTAAGGAAATCTTTTTACAGAGCAACATAAACCTAGTTTTTCCAATATCTGAAAATGAGGACATAAACTAGATAATATACATGGTCTTTCCCAGCCCCTATATTCACTGTATGATCAGAATGTTGCTTTCTTTGCAAACCTAAGCCAAACTGACACTAACTTTCCCCAAAGTCAGTTTATTCCCTGGCCTAAAGTGGTCCAGTCGTGTGATTTCAGGAGGCAAGCTCTGTGTGGAGGAGCCTGCATCCCACTGTCAGTGCATCAGCAGACGCGACACTTTTGTACTCTCATGGACACAGGGAAGGATGTTCACAGACCAGGAAATCTGGAGAGGAAGGCATCCATGGCTCTGCACAGGATAAGTCATCACTCACGAATTCGAAAACTATCACAAGCATCTTGACCTTGAAGTCACAACATTTTCAAAGTTTTATTTTCCTGTTCATAAAAATGGAGGTGAGTTACCAAAGTATGAGAAAAATCGTGCCATTTCAGAGCACCCAAGAGTGCCTCGGGTGCATGGAAGATAAGGCGCAGGCCCTCCTCGTGGGAATAGCGGACTGGCAGGATGTTTTTATGTGAGGTTCTGAGCCTCAGGGGGAGACATCTTCCTCAGAAATACACATTTGGGGGTCACAGCATGGGGTTGGGGATGGTTAGGACTACCAGGGAAGAGTTCATTGTTAGCAGAGGTGCACAAGATAAATCTCCAGAAAACTGCCAGTATTTAGAAGAAGCAAAGGAAAAACGTGCCCACCAAAAAGACCCAGGGGCATGAGAAATGCCTGGAGGGCACAAGGATTAAGCAACCAATGGGGTGGTGGGGACAGAGAGTCACAGGGGAAGGAAATAAATAGCAGTGGCAAATGCAGCAAAGGGACTGGAAACCACTCACTAAATGTTTATGGAATAGGAAGAAAGGGGACTTGAGAGTGGTCACACCTAATGGCTTCTACTTTTCCATAAATTAAACAGCACAGTAAACTGTGAAAAATCAAAGTGGAAAAATCAAAGTGAGTATGGTCTTGAAGAGAGTGGTGAAATTCTGGAGTATTCACTGAGTGCATAGTAATCTACTTAAGGAAAAATTTCCTAGGCTACTGAAAAGTGATATACTTATTGCCATTTAAATATGTAAAGATGCCACATTTATTCAACAAATACTTTTTAAAGGATATTATAGGAAAGCACAAGACACATAAGACAAATCTCTGATTTGATATCAAAAATTCAGTTGTGTAAATATTTTCTGATACAGTGCAAAACAGGGCCCCAAGAAGAGTCACAAGAATTTTGAATTTTGTATGTGTGTACACATGTGTGGTATGTGTGCATGTGCGGTGTGTGGTTTGCATGTAGTGTGTGCACAGGTGCTGTGTACATGCATGTGTGTGATGTGTGGCATCTGTGTGCATGTGCGGTGTGTATGGTGTGTATGTGTGTGTTTGGGGCTGGTAGTTGTGTTCTTCCTTCCATACCCTTTTCTCTTTCAGGCCCTCAGGACACAAGACATGAACAAATAAAATGGTTCATAAAAATTAAGGGTACAATCCACAGCTTGAAATATTCTGCTATTTTATTCATTGATGTTATACTGCGAATGTTAGGAACATAACTTCCGTAAGTAACTTGAGATGCTAAAAGCGGTCACTCACTCCCGACTCGCACAGAGTCCAGTTAGCTGAGGACAACTGACAACTGAAGGAGCTGCGGCGGCCGAAAGACTGGGGCTACCTGTCTCTCAACGCAGCGGACGACTCCCAGAGGCTGACTCTGGGGAAAGTATAATCAAACAACCCCCTCCAGGCAGGGCCTGGAGGTAACATAGCCTAAGTAATCGTCTCTTTCCTCAAGGAGCTTCCGATTTAACTGGAAAATAAAGCATAACCATAAGAAGCCTTAAATAACACCTATTTTGTGAGCTGGTCAGGACAACTAGAGAGGAGCTGGCTCAGGATTGTGCATAATTCTTGCCAAATTCGTTCTCTAGTCTGAAATATAAAAGAGGAAAAAATGTGGAGAGGAAATCAAAGAAGAAAGAATGGATTTAAGGGAAAGCTGTCGAAGAGGCAGGAATTATGCTGGGTCTTAAAACTGGCTAAAGGTCAAGACTCCATGCAGCACAGCAGAAAATAGCCGGTCCCATCCCAATTAGTGCCTTCTCTGTCATTACTGCTGATAAACTCGCCCTGTGCAACTCTGAACCATCTGTGTTTCTCCAAAGCACATAACTAGCAGCCCTAACGCTGCCAATGATTAGGACAGCTCTATTTTAGGAGGCATTTGTTCAAAGATCAGATGTTTGACTGTTTCTTTGTCTTTAGGACCTGCAAAAATAAGACAAGCAATTTGTCTACAAGCTCCCTGCATGGCTGAGGAGTCACATCATGTACACATGTTCACAGAGGTTGCATTTATTGGTATTTTGTCATCTGACTTTTCAGAAGAAAAAGCTATGTTTACTTTACGTGGTACTTTCTGAGCTATTCATTTAAGATTGGATTGGAAAGCTTCTTTGAGTTTAAATTTTAACATTAAAATATAAAACAGCAAACCGTAGCAATTTGCCATAATTAGCGCTCTCATAATCACTCAGCAGCAGGAAGTTCCCTTCCCAGATTCTCTACTCTGTATTCCCACCTTCATCCAGGCCCTGGGCAGCATTTCAAGCAAAGAGGCATGAGGACTGGCCCAATCCTCCAAAAACTAGAAACAGTCAACAGGCCTACTGTTTCTCTGACATTTCTTATTCCTCATCAAGCAAGTTCCATGTACCACCAAGCTAAATTGTGTTTAACTCTTTGTGTGTCTGAATTAAATCATGCCATTTTACATTCACACAGCACTTAAATTAGTTTGCCTTAGCTACCAAATTAAATCCCATTAGGATTTCACTGTCAGGTTTAGGTACAGGGACTGAGAAGCGCCCCAGTCTTTAGAAAGCCCACACTTCTTCTCATGCACTCAGTGGGCAGGGTTACCTCTCCCAGTTTGTTTTCTGGGGCAGAGCAAGAACAAAACTGGGGCCGGTGCCAGGGAAGCAGAAAGCCTGCATCAGGCCTAGACGGTGAGTCACAAATAGAATTGGAGGTGAAAGCAGGATCGATTACAAAGAGTCTAAGTGGCAGATGTCAAGAACTTGAAAGGTGAAACATCAGAATAACTGCCAGGAAGTAATGAAGGAAGGAAGCGATCAAAATGCAAACAACATAGGACACTGAAAAGGATGTAGAAAACCTCAAAAAAGAAGAACCAGACCAACACCAAATGGAAGCTTATGCCTCATCCCCACTAGCCAATAGTTCTTATCTAGCCCTTACTAAAGGGATTACTTAAAAATTTTATCCAGCCCCAGATAAGTAGCTCAGCTGGTTAGAGCATCATCCTGAAAAACCAAAGTTGCACGTTCAATCCCTTGTCAGTGCACATACAAGAAACAACCAATGAATGTATAAATGAGTGGAACAACAAATTGCTCTTTCTCTCCCTTTCTTGCTCACTCTCAGCAAAAAATAAAAATAAAAATAAAAAAATTTACCCAAACTCCCCAGTGGGACATTAATGATACTGATATTTACTTCTCAAGAACCTGCAAAGCCCTTGACATACATTCTTATTTAAACCTCCAAACAACTCTCTAGGCAATTATGAATTCCCTATTTTATGCATGAGAAATCCAAGGCTCAGAATGGTAAAGTAACTGCCTTAAAGTCCCCTGTAGTAAGAGCCAGAGCTGGGATTCAAATTGCTCATTTCTCTACATATATGCTGTTATACTGATGTTTATATGTAGCAAAATGTATGTGGTTCTCTTTCTAGGAAGGCGCTGTCCAATATGGTTGTCTCTTGCCATGTGTGGTCACAAAATTAAAAATTTACAGACTCTTTATCACTTATATAAATAAGAGAAGTTGTTTAGCTGTAGCACAATAGGGAATGGTGGTGGATATGGTAAATAGGTGCTATATCTGTCTAAAGGCATCCAGTTTGAAAATTTTAAAAACATTCTGCAATAATTGCTAAGGAGGTTACCAGTTTTGAGGCTGTAGGCTTTACTACACTGAGTGAAGCAAAGTTACCAAGTAAGGACCAAGTAAGAAAACACACGAAAAGGAGGGATGAAGAAAGGAAACTGAACATAACGTGATCCTGATTACTAAATAAAGTGCCCATCTGCATGGGATCTAAGAAGTCTGCATCATCAATTGATATTTATAATATAAAGCCTCTAACATCTCTCAAAAGACTTTATTAGTATGCATTGATTATTATGCACAATCTTACCTGGAGGTAATGCTAATTCAAAAGCCTTTGTTAACAAAGAGGAATGCTGGGAGTTATTGGGGAAGAAATTTACTCTGAGTTGCAGTATGTAAGCTGGCACTTTGAAATCCTGACTACCATTCTGCCCACAGTCTGTGGACCTCAGTCCTTCCTGTTTCCTAGGATAGAAGTCAGGAGGCTGTGAATGTCAGGGAGCAAGTGCAGAGGGATCATGATCCTGACTTCCAAGTATTTGTAATGTTTCTTATTAATATTTGTTGTGCTTTTTGCTTTATCAGTCGTTTAATTCTCAAGCCAATGAATGGGGTCAGCAATTACAGGAGTCCATGTCCTTCCTGCAAGAAAGTCACAATCTGGTCAAAGAAGAACATACGCCTCCAAGGCAGCTATGAAATGAGACCTTACAACAGTCAGAGGACGGAAAACACGAGATGCCACCTCCTTGCAACCCTTCAAAAGAACCCAACATCCGAGCCATGAGAGCTATGGTTCCACTGTATTCAGAATGAAAGCAACAAAAGAAGTATGTATTTGAAGAACCGTTGAAAGTGATTGTGTTATGTAATAATACCAGCATGGGATTAAAAAAAGACCCACCCGTATTGCCACCCCCGTTAACCTCTGGCAGAGGCAGGACCCTTAACCTCAGTGGAGTTAGACTAGGCAGTCACTCAGTACCCTAAAAACTCTAACATTCTAGGATTCCGTGATGGAGATATTTGTTCCCTATGTCTATTGTAAGTGATTACAATAATTCTATGTAAGGACCAGACCAGTCCTTAGAATGATGAGACTCGGGGACATCAGGAAACCCACCCCAGTCCCCACTCTCTCACCCACATCAGTCCCTGATGCCTTAACTTTACGAATGAAAACTGATGGGTAGAATTCCGGGCAGCATAAGGAGAGAACAATGTGAAAAGTTCAGCTGGAAGGCATTAAAGTCAAACTTCACTGACTGTACAGTTTTGTCATGGTCCATCCCTGTCTTAGGATCTAATAAAAACTTCTATAAAGAGCCTGAAGCTAGCCTCACACTGGAAGTGAGAAGGAGACCCCACATACAGGCAGTACCTTCACCACACTGCCCCTCCCCGCAGGCGTGCTCACAGAGCCAGACGTGGGGGAGGCTGAGCAATCTCCTTGAGGGTCCATAGGTTGAAAATGCTTTATTTAGAAATCCTTGTTATTTGAAATTATGAGCTACTCTAAGTCCCATGGAAATGATTAGTGCTATTCCAGTTAAAGCCTCTCTGTTGGTTCATCAATAAGGAAAGACTACTTATCGGAAAACATTAGACAAATCTCTTCAAAAATATTTCTAAAACATATCTCTTTGCTAGGTTGTAGGACCCGACATTATATTCTCGCAAACTGTTCACTGAACCATTTGCCAAGCATTTCAGTTGTGTGTTGTTCGCCAGGCAAGGGATCTGGAGTAAACAAGGAATCAGACAGGCAGGTTTTTATTCTCCAAGTAGCTGTCTTCTGGTTGTAAAGACAGACTGTTAAAGAAAAGAAACAACTTTCTTTTATACATGTAGTATGTGAAAATGACGTGTCCTAGGATGAACATGACTTACAACTTGCTTACAATTTTATTTCCTGGGTTAATATAGTTAAGGTTTGGAAGGGACCACAAACACATGCAGTCCAGACAATCCAACCTTCTCCACAAGATCCCCACCAAGTGGGTGCCCCTCATCTTCTGCAAATCACATGTGGAAAGGAACTCACTTCCACCAGTTCAAACAAATTTTCCCAGTAGACCCAGGTCCTATGTCATGTGAATTCAGATTCCCCACACATACATATATTTTTAAATACTAGAGGATATCTCTCACCTTTTCCCTGACTGGTCTAAGCCATCCCCAGGGCCTGTGATCCCTCCTCATGTGAAATGACATAAAACCCTTTGTCACTGAGGTCACTCTCTTCTGAACACGGTCCAGTCTATCTGCATCCCTATTGAAACCTGAGATCCAGAACTAAACATAACAAATGGAGAATGTGTACCATAATTGTTTTTAAAATGGGCCTGTGGTCTAATATATCCGTGTTCGAATCCCAGCTCTAAAACTGCCAGCTGTTTAACCTTCAGCAAGTTAATTAACCTCTCCAAGTCTGTTTCCTCATCTAAACTTCCCTGTACTGGGGGTCAGCATGCCCCATTATATTCCTTAAAGCTTGATTGTAAGGATTAAATGTAATACAGAATGTATAACACTCAGTATGATATCTGATACATAGCAAGGGCTTAATAAATGGGCAGTGGTTTTTATAGCTTATTGTTTTTACTCTCCAGCTGAAATCTGACTGGCCCAAATTAGAGCATGACTGTTAGGTCATCTCTGAAGTTGTGTAAAATTTACTTGAAGACTCTCTATTCCCTGTTTCCATGTTTCACGTTTTGGTTGCAATTCTATGCTTTTTTGTTTTTTTTTAATTCTCTGACTTCTTGGCTTGGTGACTCACCCACCTCTGGCTTTTGCTCTCATCCCAATTTTTATCTCGAAAAAATTTCTCAGTCAAACACACCTGAGCCATGTGTCACAATAAATCTTCAGTGTGGGTTCAAGATAAGTCTCTTATTCCCAATTGACAGAATCATAGTGAAAATTCCAAATTAATCTAAGATGCTCTTCATTTCTGCTTGAAAAATAATTAAGGAAGGATATATTTCAGGTTTTATGCTTCCTTATCCAAATTATGTACAGATGCTGCATGGAAATGTATTCTTAATAGGTACATTAACTATGATAAGTTCACTCACATCATTGTCATTCATGTCCAATTAACCTAAATGCCCAGCTGGGAGCAGTGAACACTTGCACCAGGCAAGGAGAGTGAGTCACGTGGATCTCCCAGCCCCCAGTCCTGCCATTGGAATATACCGGATAGGACAGGGAAGTGAATAGGAGTATTCAAGATCACCAGGGTTAACTGCCAGCAGAACCTGCAGGACTACCTTAGCAGCACAGATCTGAAGTCACTGGACGTGGAAACTTTGTTTCGACTAGGAAAGCACTTATAACGTACTGTTTTTCATAGTATTATAATAAAATACTAAGAAAAAAGCATAAAACTGTCCCCTGCAAATCAAAATCTAGACAGCATTCTAAAAAGATTGCTTTTTTAAAATATTTTTACCTGTCAGAAATTAAACATTTAGTTTTCTTTAATAAAGTCAAAGTCATATCCAGTTCCTTGGATAGTATCCCTGACAAGTAGGCATCCAGTCTAGACTCTGTTTGATTATGTCCACTGGTGAGGGACTCACTACCTCCCAAAGCATAGTATTCCACTGATGAAGATCTATTTTGGTTAAACATTTCTTCCTCTTATTCAATTGATCACTACACCTTCCATAACTCCTTCACTCAGACAGGTGGCCGGTGCTCTCTAGAATGACATATTAGAAAGCTCAGCAGGTTGGAGACTGAGGGAAGGGGAGGGTGGATATTTGGGGACAGCACATTTTCTCCTGCTGTCAAAGTAAGCAAGGCCATTTATATCTATGGGAGAAAAGCCCTGGTAGGGGCCAGGCAAAGAAAGGATAAAAATGTTTGTTACCTGGATACAGGTCTATCAAAGTCACGTGTTAGGCATATATAGAAAGGCCCAAGAAACCATGAGGAAAGAAAAAATCCTTGAATAGCTTGAACAACAGGCAAGCAGAGCCTAGCCCCATGAAAAAGAACCAATAACTATGTTTTGGAAACAAGGGCAACTCTTTGTTCAGGAGCTCTGTGAATCTTATGAGCATGTGTAATTCTAGAGAGGCAGGATTGGGTAGTTCAGGGATTCTCAAATTCTATTGGGCATAAGATCCATGGTCATTTAAAATGCAGACCATTGGGCTCCATCCTTGGAGATTCTAATTCAGTACCTCTGGTGTGCGGCCCAGGAATCTTCAGATTCAGCAAGAGGCTCTCGGGGAAATACTGGGGCCGTGGTTAAGAGCTCTGGATTCAGAGACTCCAGTTAATACCTGGGTTTGCCAGTACCAACCGTATTCCCTCTTCAGTGAAATCAAGATAATGATCATAGTTGCACTCTCTTTAGGTTGTTAAAAGCATCAAATAACAAAACGGCTGTAAAGCCTAAAGCACACTACCTATAATGGCCAAATAAGTAATTGTAGCGATTATTATTTTATTTTTTATTATTACAATGCATTGATTTCAATTTTCCCTCAAGGAATTTATACTTTCGAGACCACACTTCCCTCTTGGCTTCCTTTTTCTGATGCTCTGTTTAAAATTCAGATGATACCTCTGGAAATAGGGCATAGAGGAATCAAGGAGAAGACCTGTTAACTTAAGATTCATTCTTTCTTATTCAACCCCCTCTCCTTTCAACGTCTCCTTCCCCAGAACCACCTCTGCATTCTCACTGCCATTTCTCTGTACAAGCCTTCTGACAATGCTGCATTTTTTGCCTAGAGAGCCCTTCTGCCTTTCTAAATCGTTAAATAATTTCCATCTGTGAAACACTCAGATAAACCAGCACCTCCCCAATGCAATCTTTCTGATCATGGTGTTTTGTTTATTAATTGCATAATGGTCAATTTCTCCACTTATCTTATTTGATCAAGTCTAAACCTGTAGTAAGAGTAGGAAATGAGGAAACGGGGCAATGATTCAACCCCAAACAGTAAATTCTGTTTCAATTGCTTAATATAGGCAAGTGCATTTTGAGCCCAGCTGATCAGTATAATATCCTCAATTTTCCACTTCACTTTCTTGATGTTGACTCATGATAAAATTTCTCGGTCTCATTAATTAATTACAAATGTGAAATCATTATGTGTAAAATTTTAAAATAAAGTAATAATCTCAAAGGCAATTTTGAAGTAGTACTTGAAGCATCATCAAGCACTGAAATTAAAATATCTATAGTGTTAATATAATATATAACTGATATAATAAGTCAGCACTAATTTAGCCACTAAATGAGACAGTAAATTGGGAAAGAATACATTCTTTCCATTGGTAACTGAATTATTAATGAGTATACTATATAGTATAATAATATTCTGATAGTATAATAGTATAATAATAAACACCCTACATAGAACATTAGGTGGTAATGTTAAGATGCTATGAAAAAATAACAGACAAGTGGAAAGTTGCCAGAAAAGTCCTCACTGCCAGGATACAGACTACAACAAGATAAGGGCGCAGCCATGTCACTATTTGGGACAAAAATTCCCTCTGGAAATGCCAGTGCAAAAGCCAAGAGGCAGAGGCCAGAGTGGCTGCAGCAGAATAGGAGAAAAGGAAAGAGGAGCCAACCTGGAAAGAAAATGCTGGGCCAAGTCCTAGCGGGAGTTACTAGCCATTTACCAGGAATTGGCTCTCACTCTGAGCTACAGGAGTACTTGAGCAGAGAGGACTGACAAGAACTGACTTAGGTGATAAGTTAATCACTCAGGATGCTTGATTGAATTATATAAAGGAGAGGAGACAGCAGGGGACTACTTAGGAGATGGTATACTAATCCAGGACAAAATATTGGTGATTTAGGCCAGAGTGATAATAATGGAGGTGGTGAGAAGCGGCCAAATACAGGATATAATTTGAAAGTACAGTAAGAATTACTGATAAATTGAATGTGAGTATGAGAAAAAATGTCTATCCATTGGCAGAGGAGTAGATAAAAAGTTATGGTACATTTATGCAATAAAATACTACTTGGCCATAAAAAAGAAGGAAATCATATCTTTTGTGACAGCATGGATAGACTTAGAGATTGTTATGCTAAGTGAAATAAGCCAGTCAGAGAAAGACAAATACCATATGATTTCACTTGTATATGAAATCTAATGAACAAAAGAAACAAACAAATAAAATAGAAACAGCCTCATAAATACAGAAAACTGACAGCTGTTGGGGGGTGGTTTATGCAGGGCTGGGTGAAAAAGATGAAGGGAATAAGCAAAAAAAACCCATCTCATAGACACAGACAAAAGTATGGTGATTGCCAGAGAAAGAGGGGAATGGGACAAGGTAGAAGGGGATCAAGGGGGGATAAACAGTGATAGAAAGAGACTTGACTTTGGGTAATGAACACACAATACAATATACAGATGATGTATTACAGAATTGTATACCTGCAACCTATATGAGTGTATTAACCAATATCACCCCAATAAATACAACACAATTTAGAAACAAAAAGGAAAGGAAAAAGATGTCTCAAGGATGACTCCAAGGTTTCGGGACTGAGCAATGGCAGAACAGAATTACCACTACCTAAGATGGAAAAAGCTATCAGTCTATCAGCTCTCCATGACACTGTGGAATTAAGCAATTCAAATATGTAAGTGAAGAGTTAAGGATAAGATCTGGATACAAATAGTAGTTTTGAAACCATTAGCATATTGATGTTATTTAAAGACATAGCACTAGCTGGTATGACGACGGGTGAGTATATAGAAATACAAAAAGAATTAAAGACTGAACTAAGGCTCCCCCAACATTGACAGGTCAGGGGCAAAAATAAAAATAAAAAAGCAACACTTTAAAAAGACTGAGAGAAAATGAGGTAGGAGAAAAATCAAGAGTATGGTGTCCTGTAAGCCAAATAAAGAAAGTTTATCAAGGAAAAGGATGTGATCAACTATACCAAATGCTGCTCATATAGCAAGATGTGGACTAAGAACTTAGTATTAGACTTAGCCTAGTAGAAGTCTTTTGTTATCCTAATAAGAGCAGTCTTAGCAGAGTGGTGACATGGATGAAATGTACTGTAAGAGAGAATGGAAAAAAGGGGGGTATAAAATAATAGAAGTGATTTGGAACTGAAGGGAATATGCAGTAAAAAGAATTTTTCAAAAAATAGTGGGGAAAATGATAGCATGTTTGTACACTGGTGAAAATGACCCGCTAGAGAAGTGAACACATGATGATGGGAAGACAAGGGAGAATCACCAGAGTCACACCCTTGGAAGGTGAGAGAAACAGGATCCAGTAAACAAAGTGGAGGGATTGGCTTTCGATAGGAACAGGGATACTTCTACGGTAATGATTCAAAATGCTGGCTAGACGGAAATATCTCTAGGGAAGTCTTTTAAAATATAATACTCAGGTCCCAACCAGTAGGTTCTGATTTAACTGTTCCAGTGCAGGAGCTGAGGCATCAGTAGATGTATAAAACCCCAGGTGATTCCAGTGTGCCCGCAGGGGAGGGCCACCACTGCTTGGAATGGGACAGGAAGGCAGATGCTGGTGGGGGGTCAATGTGCAGCTCGAAGGTCTCTGTTGATCCTTCAGTTTTCTCAATAAATCAGGAGAAAGGCCACCAGGGAAGAGTGAAGATGAGGAAGAGATGCTGGGCTTTGAGGAGAGAGGAGAAATGACGAAATGGACATTCCAAGAATAGAGGAGTAAAACCAGTACAGATCAGTATGACGAGCCAGAGGCCTTCAAAACCCATTTGAGGTACATGGTTACAGAATTAAAGTTATACCAATCAACTGTTTTACTTTAGCCTCACTCAGCTGCACAAGTGCAGATGGAGGAGTTGGATTTAAAGAGAGTTATGTTTCTCCAAGTTAAGTATAAAGACACAAAAGAATAGCAAGTGAGTCAGGCATGTATGCAAGGCACTGAGAATAATGATTGACTGTGGGATTAAAATTAGGTAAAGAAGAGCCCAGCTGGTGTAGCTCAGTGGATTGAGCGTGGGCTGGGAACCATGGTGGTGGTCCCAGTTCGATTCCCAGTTGGGGCACATACCTGGGTTGCAGGCCAGGTCCCAGTGAGGTCCCAGTGAGGGCCATGTGAGAGGCAACCATACATTGCTCTTTCTCCCTTCCTTCTCCTCTCTCTAAAAATAAATAAAATCTTTAAATTAGGGAAAGAAGACTGAGAGAATAAAAAAGCTGAAGGAGCCCGACTGGTATAACTCAGTGGATTGAGCGCGGGCTGGGAACCAGAGGGTCCCAGTTCGATTCCCAGTCGGGGCACATGCCTGGGTTGCGGGCCAGGCCCCCAGTGAGGGCCATGTGAGAGGCAACCATACATTGCTCTTTCTCCCTCCCTTCTCCTCTCTCTGAAAATAAATAAATAAAATCTTAAAAAAAAAAAAAATAGGATTAATGGATTGAAGGTCCTCCGAGGTCTTGTCTACTGGAGAAGGCGAGTTCAAGAAACGGAGCTGCCAAGGTATTGTAAGGATTACAAGGGGGGACCCCAAAAAACAGAATTTATTTATAAAAAATTGTGTATTTATTCTTACATGTTTAAACTTTAGTCAACCTTCACAGTAGTGTCCATTTGATGCAATACACCTATCATTTTTTTCCACTGCTCAAAACAGCTTTTGAACTCGTGGATTTTGATGCCTTTTAGTGCTTCTACCATTTTTTGTTTCACCTCTTCCACTCTGGCAAAAAGTTTCCCTTTGAGGAGTTTTTTCACCCAGGGAAACAAAAAAAAAGTTGCCTGGGGTGAGATCAGGTGAATAGGGAGGGTGGGGCAGGTGTGCTCATAAACCACCCATCATGAAATGGGCAAATGCATTGAAAGAGTCTTCAAAAAAAATTCAGTGAAGCCAAATGCAGCTTCTCACAACAATGCCAGCTGGAACACTGATACAGATGGGATCCTAGAACACTCACCCAGAGGGGGAAGCCTGTACTACAAGGGGCCCACCCTCCAGAAGATAATTATGTTTGGGGGGTCAGCCCCCCTCATATGTGCATATATATAAAAATTGCTGTGAATTAAAACAGGAATAGTAATGGACAGTGTCAGGAGCTGAAATCATCAAAGAAATGTGGAAGAAGTTAGGGATCAGTTGATAAGAACACAGAGATGGAGGATCATATCCACAGGTGGCAAACACAAGGCCCATGGGCCGAATCAGGCCCTCCACTTTTTTATCCAGCCCGGCACCTTGTTTCTACCCAGTGGCAGCGCCGAGCTCCTTGCTCTTAGTTAAGGAATAGTTACATTTATACAGTCCTAAAATTGCATTCGGCCCTTTGAAGGCAACCACAGGACTGATGTGGCCCCCAGTGAAAATGAGTTTGACACCCCTATTTAAGATAGACTATACTATAGTCTATCCACATGAGATTCAACAGTAGGGTATTTCAGGGAAAACAAAGGGGGAACAATCCTAAAGTGGCCATGAAAAGCCAGGAAATCTTCCCTACTTCCGGTTTTTATGGCTGGAGGGCTACTGGACGAAAGAAGACACCACTTAAGATATCCACAGGGGAAGAAAGATCCTCCGAAGAGCTAGGATGACATTAGTGCGAGAAGGTGAAGGAACTGTTCAGAGAATATGGGGCTCAGGGCGCTTTCGATGAACCTTGAAGGACCCAGTGGAAAAGTTTTGGAAAATAGGAAAGGGTAAGAGGAGACAAAATAGGAGATAGGCAAACCTAATGAAAATTAAAATGTGGGAGAGGTCTAGAATCTCTTGTGGGAAATAGCATTAAAGGAACAAAGGGCAAATGAAGCCAGCCTTCATGAACTCAAGGCAGAATGGGGTAGTGAGGCCGAGCGCTCACGAATAGTGGGAAAAGAGCCTAGGCTTCTCTCTTGGCCCTTAGGTGGCACTGAGGAGGTCTGGGTTAGCGGAGTGCTCTTAGCCCTCCTGTTGGTGGGATATAGGTTCCCCTTTAACATTCAGTCAAAATTAGTATAAATAAAAGTCTATCTTCTTTAAAAAATTGAGGTGGTGAGGGCAACAGTGAAAGGAACCTGGGATTTGGAAATAGACAGTTGAGGTTAAATTCCAGCTATAGTCATTTTTAATCAAACTCATTCTTAGAGATTTCATCACCAACTGCCCATTGACCATCATGGCCCTAAAGAGATTTATGGTTACACGGCTGCCTGTTGGCACCCTCATTCGGTTTGTGTTATTCTAATCTCTAGCACACTTTTTTGGAAGCGTAGAATCACTAATAATCATAATGATGAAGATAATCTCATCAAGCACAAGTTGCAAGGGCTATGGGGTCAACGGGCCAGTAGAACTGGGTGGACAATTCAGTATCAAGACCCAAGGCCAGGCCAAGTCACCATGCAAGTTCCACATAGAACAGGCAATAAAATATCAAAACAGCAGCAGCAGGTAGCAAACAAAAAACAACACACTCCATTTAATACTTCCTTGATGCCAAAACCACCCAAAAGCCCCTTGAATTTTAGGATTGGTGTTGGGAGAGGAGAAGAAATTTGAATCTGACTATTCAGCCAAAATGGACTTAAGGTTTAAATCAGAAGTGACTGCACAACCTTAAATCGGCAAGGTCAAGTCCCCTACCCTAGAGTAACAACAAACTCTCTAGAGCTAAATGAAGTTCAGAAAGGAAGCACACAGAAGCTCACATCTTTGTACTCCCTGCATGCTAAAAACCACTTCCTTAATAGTAAGAAACATTCACTCAGCACTGAACAGTTTCCAAGGATCATCACATCCCTCTTCACAAACCCTGTGAGTAAACACTATTATTTGCACTATTTTGCAGACAAGAAAGATGAAAACTCATACCTACTCGGGGGCAAAACCAAGATTTAAACTGCTGGATACAAAGTCCCTGACCTTAATCAAAGTGCTCTGTTAGCACTGCCTCTGTCTAGTAGAGCAAACCATTCATATTGTCAACATTTTAGGGCACTACCGTGGGCCATTAGATTCAGTAGATATCTCCAAAAGCCTTATTTTTCCAACACATTTAAGTTTCTCAAGACGTTGGAAAATATTTTCACAATTATTAGTACCCCCTTCTAATAGCACTCTGCATGAGGTCGGAAGAAACTAATGCCCGGAACAGCAATGTCCCTAATCCACTGTGTCAGGGGCCATGAGGCACTATGGTCCATGTGGCAGCAGCACCTCCTTCGATAGCCTTGGCATTAAATTCTAGGAGGATTCCATGACAGAAGCAATTTGGTGATACAGTGAGACCTTGCCTTGCACTTCGAGCTAGTGATAGGTTGATAAAATAAATACCTGGAGAGATAGAGGAGGGATCATCAACAGCAGTCCCCCCTTATCCATGGTTTCGGTTACTTGTGGCAAACCATGGTCCATGTGGTCCAAAAATATTAAATGGAGCCCTGGCTGGTGTAGCTCAGTGGATTGAGTGTTGGGCTGCAAACTGAAGGGTTGCCGGTTCGATTCCCAGTCAGGGCACATGCCTGGGTTGCAGGCCAGGTCCCCCCAGTGGGGGCCACATGACAGGCAACCACACATTGATGTTTCTCTCCCTCTCTTTCTCCCTCCCTTTCCTTCTGTCTAAAAATAAAATATTTTTTTACAAAAGCATGTTATTATCTTGTACTGTCCTGCTCTGCCCCACCCAGGATGCGATCATCCCTTTGCCCAGCACATTCATGCTGTACAGAGTGCAACTGGGTATGGAGAGAGAGAAAGAGACCATATTCACATAACTTTTATTACAGTGTAATTATTCTATTTTATATTAGTTATTGTTGTTAATCTCTTGCTGTGCCTGTTTATGAGTTAAACTTTATCAGAGGCGTGTATGTATAGGAAAAAACACAGTATACATAAGTTCAACACTGTCTGCATGTCAGGCCTCCACTGGGGGTCCCCTGTGGATGAGGGGGCTGCTGTGTTTCCTTTCACTACCTGCCAAAGTAGCTATAAAGAAATGATACTGTTCAACATGTTCTACCCCTCATGCCACCATCCGTGCAATCATTGCCATAAATAGCTACACTTTCTCATAAGGCATTCCGATTAGAGTGTATTACCTTTTTTTTTTCAATTTTAGCATTACCGGAAACTCCAACCCATTCCATGTGTTGTCTTTCAGCTCTCAAAATTAATTCCTGCTATAAACACACCACAATTAATCCTCATGCTGTATGCCTATATCAGACTGGAAGTCTTAGAAACCTTGGTTCATCTTATACATAAAAATACTTACTCTAATTTTTGATGCAAATACTGTAGTACTCCCATTTAAATCAATGTAATAAAGAGGGCACAATGTCTGAACTTATGCTGGGGGGGCACTTAGTAGGGTCCCGCTGCTGTGAAATTGGCTACCTTCTATTGCCCTTCTGCTACAAACACATTGTATGAATACCATGACTAAGAAATGGATGCTCCTACCATGTAATTTCTGTTGTAGCTTACCTGTGGCCTTTTATAAAAGTAAACGACACAAAAAACCTTGGATCTGCTCTGCTTCTCCCAGGAGTCTCAAAAACTAAAGAGAATCAAGCTATTTTAATCTCAAGTATGGAAGGTCCTGTTTAAGTCTGGCTGCATATGTCCCTGGTGGTCACTGTCATTTTTGTTGCATTACAAGGGTTTCTGCATTAAACTGTAGAGTAGACTTAAATAGCAACTTTATCAGATTAATTATCTTCTTTGGGAAATCTTCTGGAACACAAAAATTAATACACAGCAAACCAATTTTTGCACCAGGCTTGTGCCAGGAAATTTCCATAGATAATCAAGAGTCTATATACAGGACCGTTGCTCCAAAACATATATCTGAAGATAAAGTTGCTTCACCAATGTTTTCATTCCTTGCAAATATTCTACCTAAGCATAAATTTTCTCCTTCACCTCATACCTTTTTTTTTTTACCTTAGCTACATCAAACAACATTGACTCATTTCAAATTAAATTTTGTGCCAGAAAACAAATTCTCTTATCCAAAGAAGTAAAATAAAGTACATTATTAGCATACACACACAGAAAGCACCCCAATGGTATCTGAAAGGGAGGATGGCAGTCCACAGACTATCCTGCGTGGAGTGTGGTGCCTGAAGGCCACCATGAATGCCGTCCCCAGGTCCCATCAGGGACGGCGCCCTAAACAGCAAAAGACAAGGTCTGTGATACACACGATACAATGGTATTTTCCTTGTCCATCTGGGTTCCGGTCTTGAAAGGAAACTCCAAGGAGGTAAGCCATGAGTGAGAGTGGTAATAACAAGTGCTATCCGAGGCTGGGAAATGAGGCAGCTGGACAGGCGAAAAGTGAAAAGCAGGTGGAGGTACAGAGGAGAGAGGAAAGACATCACACAAGCCCGACATCTTTCAATGCCCCAGAATAGGCCCCCCAAGCAATTCTGTTTTATTCAATAGGGCTCTAGATTTTCTGTAGCCAAGTGGCTCTATTCACCGTCCATACCCTTCCACTTTCTGGCAGAGAGTGGATTCCTTAGTATTTTATGAACGTCCACTGGAAATTATTGTGTGTGACAGACTTCTTGCTGCATCATGGAGCCACCAAGTCATACGTTAATTGGAGGCTTCCCGGCACTGCAGACTGCTCTCTGCTGGGACTCAGACACGACGAAAGCTGAGCGGGGTCCAAGGCAAGCATAAAAGCTGTAGAAAAGTGAGTTTATCCAGCTGAGCTTATGATCAAGTTCCCCAAACCAGTTTTACATGGTGAAAAAGATTCACGGAGGTCAAGGCAGTGCAGATACTCATGCTGACGCAGGAAGGAATCTTTATCTGTTCATCTGAATGTGTTTTGTTTTCAGCTTTATCTCGGATACCCATGGTATCCAGGAAGGAACACGGAATTTGCGGTCAAACAAACTGAGCTCAAGTTCCAGTTTAATTTCTTAAAAGTTCTCAACAAAAATATTCTTAGTGCTGAGCTCTCATTTCCACATTTATGTAATGGGCAGGTGACCTACCTCATTAGTTTGTCATGAGCATTAAATGAAATAATGTGTATAAAGTTCCCAGTGCAGAACTTTCATCCAAGCACCTATCTATTTATTGGTCTAAAACTATTCAAAATAATTTAGTGATAGCAGGCATTGCTATAGTAGCAGACATGGAGTGAACAATGACAATGACCTTTTATTGAATGTTCTCTGTACCAGGCACCATGCTAACCACAACATTGTATTTCTAAATCTCATTAAAACACCCTATAATATGGCAGTTATTTAATAGAAAAGTATCCCCGGTAAGTGGTACAAACAGCAAGGAGAAAACAACAGGTACAGGAGATTCCTTTCCTTTATTTGAGTCAGGGTTCTGCCAGACAAAGTACATTCAATTTTGACTTGAGGAAGGTTAGTAACTCCTCCAAAGTCTGACAGCTAAGAACTGCCCAGAGCTCCTTTTAAATATAATAGTTTTCCCTGATTTATAACCATGTAACTTGAAACCTAAAAGTAAAAGAAATCCTTAGAACTCAAGTAGATTAAATCCAAACAAAGTCACCACCTTGAATCTTGTTGCTACATAGTGCAAGACTGACAGATGAATACTGTTCCTAGATCCCTCCTAACCAAAAACCCATGGAGTGGGCTTAAGTCATACCACGCCTATAAGAGAGAGGAGAAAACCAGCACTTGCAATCTGACTGGAAAGTTCTCAAGAGGTAGGCTGACAGAGATCCAAGGTCACAAAAGCCCCTTTCAGCAGACCTCAGAAACTCAGAACTGAGGAATAAAGCCTAGCCCTCACTACCACTGAGGATGCTAATTAAAGAATTAAAGTAAGTACTGAAGGTAAGCAATCTTCTCATCAATAGTTAATGTGGAGCTCAAACACCAACAAAAATCCCATTCAATGCCTCAGAGAGGAACTGAATTGTTATATGAGGATGATAAGAAACTTCCTGCACTTTGTTTTATCATACTAAACTGAACTCTGAGAGTTGATATAAGATAAACCCTTGGGACCACCAAATATATACCAACTAGATGCTTATTTGCCTGGGAAAACCCTGCCTCAAAGCGGAAATCAAGTGACCTCACGTTCTCCAGATGTTTCTTCATTATGTTGTGACACTTGACAGAGACGCTCTTACCACATCTCAGAGGCGGCCTTTCAAATATCGCTGCTGAGCGAGTTTCTCTTGAAGGAACCTTCCACGCTGTCACTCTTGCCGCTTAGCACACAGTGAACCCAACTTAGGAAAGTAGTAAGAGAACTATCTACACGAAACTCTAAATAAATAAAGTGATCTTGCAAGATTCTTGACTTCTTAAAAGGATTTCTTTAAATAACCACTTTCTTAGGACATATAATATGTGATTCTTCTAGCGTACTTAAAACTTTGGGGGAAATATACTTCACTTAAAAAATGAAGAGTTCTTATATGTCTCAGATCATTTTATGAAAAAATGAGTTCACTTGGCTGAATTCATAACATCAACAAAGCCTGTCAGGAGCACAGGAAATAACTAATTATTGACTGTATAGCACCCTCAACTGAATCAGGATGAGAAACAGAGCTGTGAAGTGCTATGTTTTACTAGCATTCCTTATCCTGAAAAAAAGTGTTAATTTTATGAGAGCATGTTTTATTTTTAGAATGTCTGGTTTCTGACAACACTATCCAGAATTATTCAATAGTGAATGCAAAGACACCCAAGTTCCAAAATGATAAGAAATATTTCAAGATATCTTTCCCAGAAATACGATCTGTTTCACAATCAATAGAAATTTATCATAAGCAATTGCCTATATCATAGTTCTTCAGAAAACCTCAGCTTGCTCTAATTCATCAGAAGCCACCAGACTGAATTACCATTTAATCCTTGAATCAATGAAATAGTTCATCTAGCTATTTTCAAGTTTATAAACCCCTTATCAATTTGATGTGCTACACCACACCAATGTTAAGCTCCATCCAATGTATCAGAAACTCTAATTCTTGATACACACTTACTTTAATTATGACGTTTACACAAACTTAACAAAAACCACTGCTTTAAGAAAAATAATGAGATTTGTTAGCATATTCATTACATAGAAATACAAAAATGGTAAAAATTTATCAGAAAAAGAGATTTGCTATTAAGTTAAAAGAATCTTTTTAAAAAATATATCTACTTTTGATCAAAACACAGAAAAACAGAGACAAACAAATACTTGGGGTTTGACAGCCCCACTCTTCACTAAAGGCACATGATCTTAGCCAGTTTGCTTTACAAATTCCACATCTATAAAGTAAAAACAAACAAACAAAAAATTTCTGTCTATTTCACAGATGTTTATTGTGGAACAAACACAATTTATGAGATACCCAAAAAAAGCATGTAATGTTATTATCAAGGACATTTTCAAGTAAAAGGAGATAAACAGCAAAATTCATTTGTTGGCTGCTCCTCCTTGAGTGACTGTCCCTTCACCCACTCCAAGCAAAAGAGCCAAAAATAAGTTGTTGCCTGAAGTAGGATCCACAGAAAAAGAGGGAAACTCTGGCACTGAAATGTTCACTCTTGGGCAGTTACAGTATCTCCCTGAACCTTAGTATCTCTTTCTTTTTAAATGGCACAGCTTACCTGCCCTGCCTACACAGACATATGACAGCAGATTTCACAGCGCTGTCTTACTCTGCTTCCTCATCTGTAAAATTGGCTTCAGAGATAATATATTTAAAGCCTGTAGCCTAGCGCTTAGCCTATTCATTCATTCAACAAATAATCTGTTCCAGTTGCCACAGATGTAACAGAATCGAACAGGAAAATCACAGTCCCCATTGAGTTTATATTCAAGTCTAGGAAGACAGACAATTAACAGAATAAATTAGGAAAATATACAATCTTTCAAATGTTGGCAGTGCCAGCTTCATGGGCACTAACCTGTGCAACTGCACAGGACCCGGAGCTCAGAAGGACCTGTGCTCCCTTATGTGCTCTGTTATTACGGTCTTGAAATTCTTCATGTTTTTGAACAAGGGCCCTCATGCTTTCATTTCCTGGCTAGTGGTAGACACTGTGGAGAAAAGTAAAATGAGAAGGGAGAGAGGGAGATGGGAAGAGTAGTCACGAGGGCCTCGACATGACCTTGTGCATTTTGAGCACAGCAGGAAGGTGTGTCGCTCAGGGAGCTGGTGCAGGCTGAAAACGGCCCAGAGAAAGAGGTCCTTTTTCTTTGCGCAAAACTGACTCCGGCACACTGCTCTGGACATGGCAATCACGTAACTTACAATGTGCCCCAAGTATCTTTCGATGGAGCCCCTGCTTGTCTATCTCTGAATCACAGAGCCATGCCCCCAGGTGGGTGCCATTTCTGTATTTATGCAGAGGTGCAGTTTAGCTAGCAATGGACCAGCTGGTCAGGGAAGGCCTCCCTGAAAGGGTGACAGTTAAGTGAAGGTCTGAAAGAGGAGCACATAGTTGTGCATAATAGAGAACAAGGGAGCTAGCCTAAGGGAACCATGAGTGCAAAGGCCTTGATTCAGCCACCTGGCTCTTGTTCCTGGAACAGCCCAGGGGCTAATAAGCCCCTAAATGGGGACAGGAAAAAGGAACAGGTCAGAGAGGCACATAGAATTGTGAGGACATTATCAGAACTGTGGCTTTCATTCAGACAAGGAAAGCCATTGGAGATTTGCACAAAGTATCATGTTGTGGACTCTGGGTTGAGAATAAACTAAATTGGGCAAGAGTGGGAGTGCAGAGCGTGATTGGGAGGCTACTCTAATTATCTAGATAAGAATGATAGTAGCCTAGACCAGGACAGTAAGAGAAAAAAATACTGATGAGAAGTGGTTAGAGTTTGGATATATTTTGAAAACAAAGCCAACAGGATTTGCTAATAGATTTATTTGAGGGTATATGAGAAAAAGAAATGGCAAGAATGATGCCAAGGTTCCTGCCCAGAGCAACTGGAAGGACAGAGTTACTGTTAAACAAGATAGAGAAAACTGATGGAACTCAAGGGAAACTGGAAATTTAGATATATTATACTGGAGCTGTGTATTAGAGATCACACTAGGTGGTGGAGTAGACTAGTGTTCAGGGAAAGGTCTGTGTTAGAGACTCCAATTTGTGAGGCATCAACATGTTAATGACATTTAAAGTGATGGGGCTGGCTAGGGCCACCAAAGAATCAGTGCTGAAATGGGCCCAAGACTGAGATCTGAACCTTCCAAAGGCAGAGGTCAGTAAACCAAAGAGGAAAAGAAAACCAAAAAGGACAAACAAGTGAGGTTAAAGGAAAACCCGGGAGGTGTGATGGCAGGGCACCAGGAAAACGTGTCCGGGAGAGGGAGGAGCGCTGCATCGCAGACTGTGCAGAGGCCGCGGAGGAAGATGACAGAGTTGATCTTTGGATACAGACGTAGGGAAGCAAGAGGAGAGCCTCCATAAGTGGTGGCGAACCTGGTAACTTCAGAAGAAGGGGAGCATGAAAAACTGATCATATCTGCAAATGACCTAATAAAGCCCATAGGATACTATAGTTGTCAATTATCATTTGGCTACATTAAAGGAAATTGTATTTATTGAGTAAAGGGACTATAGTTTAATACCAAGCTGACCAAGATGGCAACTACTAGTTGTGTGGCTATTGAATACCAGAAATATAACTCATGTGAGTTAGAAACTGAATTTTTCATTTTATTTAAATGTAATTATTTAAATTTTAATTTTTTTAGTTATTGAAAATATTTTATGTATGCTTGAACAAGCTGTATACATGAATCTACATTTGCACCGTGATTTTATGAAATTTAAATTCAGACCAAGTATTTTCTAGGAAAATTTAGAGTCGGGATTGAGAATGTTAATTTTTGAAGACTTAGTACCAAAAAAGAACTTAAACTATAACATTAATAATTTTACAGTGATTACATGTTAGAACAATGTTTAGATCTGTTGGGTAAATAAAATATATCATTAAAATAAATTTCAACTATTTCTTTTTATTTTTCTTAATGAGGTTACTAAAATTTTTAATTACTCATTGGCTCACATTGTTTTATTGGACACTACCAATCTAGTATAATAATGTAGACAAAAGAAGGTTTTGCAAAACTAAGAACTTTGTCACCTGTTTCATCGCAAGCTCCTCTACATCATATGGAAGACAGTGACGCACGGGGACCACATGACGCTGCCTTACTTACCTGTGCTCTTCCCCCTCGTCGGAAAGACCCACCTTTGTTCACTGGGCCAGTGCCCAGCTATCCTTCAGAATTCTGCTCCAGCAGGATATGATCTAAGAAGGTAAATTATGGGACCCCTGGAAGTCAAGTCCCTCCCTGTCACCTTGGTATAGAGATGATAGCACTGGTACATTAAACTTTCATGTCTGTGTGCCCCACAGGACTTCCCGACTTCAAAACAAGGATGTATCATTCATTCTGGGATCTCGAGAGCTTGACCTGAGTCCTGACACAAGGCAAGCCTCGAAAATACTTGTTGAATAAAGAAGTGTAAACAGGGTGTGATGATAATACAGATATATAAGTATGTATATACAAGCATACTTTAGGGAGACTCTCATTTGTCCAACTGTCAGACTTACAGAAACCTCAAATATCTAAAAAGCAGCCACATAAATCTAAAAGGAAACAGAGAAACTATGCTAAGAATGAATAAGTACCCATTATGTGCCAGACAGGCATGCTGACAAGTTTTTTTCATTTCGTCTACACAAGGACGCTTCACTGTTATAATAACCTTTAGCAGTTATTGAATGTTATCACTTGCAGGCATTGTGGTGAGCACTTTACATGTATTAACGTTTTCTATCTTCACAACTCCATGGTATTGTTTTATCATTATCTCCATTCCACACAGCAAAAAAGTTAAGTAACTTGCACAAGATTACACAGCTAATAAGTTTCAAAGCCAAGATTAAAATCCAAGCAATCCCTAATATTTGAAATCTGAAGTATAACCTTAATGCAAAGGACTCCTAATATAAACATTTACAAATCTGAAAGCCAAAATAAATCCACTAGAGGTCAATGTTGTCCATAGAAGCATCCGGGGGCAAAAATGAGACACCCCAAGAGACCTTGGAAATAAGGTAAAGATGATCAAGATGTGGAAGTTCACTTTAAAGATTGATGAATATATTCAGATGGGTCCATTCATATAAAGAACTAAATGTGGCAGAACAAATCTACATTGCTTCATCATTCATAGTTAAGTTATAAAAATATAAAATCAAGCAAATGATTGCCACAAATGAGAGAATAATTGTTTTCCCTTAGGAAAAGGGAATTTACTGTAATCCTGGGGAGCTTCGGGGATGTTATAAATGACCTGTTTATTGACCTGTGTGGAACAATACATATTCAGTTGTTTGCATTGCAATTCTTAGTTAAATTCTCTACAAGTTTCATGCAAATGCAACAATAGTGGCACCCTAGCATCTAGATCTCATATTGGTATTCTGATATGCTAATGGGAAGATGTGAGCAGAAGTTAGGTAACTGCCTGGCCCCACAACTGAGTCCTGCTCATCACTCCTGTCTCACCTTAAACATCGTTTCCCCACTTAAGCCTCCCTAACTCTATTTAAGTTGGTCCTCTTTTTTTACCATCATTTACTGCTCAGCACTTATGATGGTTAATTCTATGTCACCTTGACTGGGCCACAGAGTACCAGGATATTTGGTCAAATGTTATCCTGGGTGTGCCTGTGAGAGTACTTTTCGAGGAGATTAACATGTGAATCTAAGGCAAGCAAACCCTAATGGGGGTGGGCCTCATCTAATCAGTTGACAAACTGAATAAAACAAAAAGACTGAGTCTCCCGCAAGAAAGAGGGACCTTCTTCCTGCATCACTAAGCTAGATATTGGTCTTTTCCTGCATACAGATTCAAACTGAAAGATCGGCTCTTCTTGGGTTTCCAGACGGCCAGCTATCAATGGAACTACACCATCAGCTTTCCCAGACCCCAGGTCTTTAACGCACACTGGAACTATACCATCAGCTCCCCTCCATCCTCATTTTTAAGTGTACACTTCAGTAGTGTGAATTTACATTGTTATGAAAAGAATCTTCAGAACTCATTCGCCTTGTAAAGCTGAAACTCTATATCCACTAAGTAACAAAGTCCCTTCCCTCCTCTCCCCAGCCCTAGGTAACCACGCCATTCTGCTTTCTGCTCCTATGAATTTGATGACTTTAGATGCCTCTCATTTAAGTGCTGTAATATAGTATTTGTCTTTTAGTAACTGGATTATTTCACATACTATAATGTCCTTGAGGTCCATTCATGTTTCAACAGGATTTCCTTCCTTTTGAAGGAAGGACTATTTCATTACTTGTATATGCCACATCTTGTTTATCCAGTCATGTGTTGATGGACATTCGGGTTATTTGCCCCTCCAGACCATAATGAATAGTGCTGCTATGAACATGGGTGTCCAAATTTCTCTTCGAGACCCCCGCTTTCAATTGTTTTGGGTACGCACCCGAAAATGGAATTGCTAGATCACATGGTAGTCCTATCTTTAATTTTTTGAGGACACTCCATACAGTTTTCCATAGCAGCCACACCATTTTACAATCCCACTAGTAGTGCACAAATTTTCAATTTCTAGAAATCCACAGCACTTATTTCCTATTTTTTTATTGTAGCCTAATGGTGATCATAATTAGTGTCAAGTAATACTTCACTGTGGTTTTGATTCACATTTCTCTGATAGTTAGAAATGTTGAGAACCTTTTCATATGCTTCCTGGCCATCTGTATACCATTTTTGGAAAAATATCTATTCACATCCTTTGCCCATTTTTTATGTGGGTTATTGGAATTTTTATTGTTGAGTTATAGGAGCTCTCCATATATTTTGAATATGAATTCTTTATTAGATAAGTGATTTATTTTGTATTTGTTTTGAGAATAATAACTATTATTTCTGGGTATTTCTGTACTACTAGGTTAGGAGTTTTACGAAGTAACTATGTTTATTTCTTCTCTACTAGGCGAGAACCTATGACAATGACCAGTAGATAGTAGGCAGCCAGCCAATGGGAACTGAAAATCAAAGAATAAATACATGCCACAGAGCTAGGACAGTAGACATGAGCTCTGAGCCAGCTTTCTACCACCAACACGCACTCATAAGAAAGGTGGGGGGGCCTTGACCTGCAGCCTGCTGACTTCTCATTGGCTATACACTGTAGCAAGCATGTTCATCTGGCCTTTCCCACACTTACGGTTTTGCTTCAAGTGACCAGGACTGCAAATTAGATACTTAAAATTGAGGGTTGAAAAAAGAAAGTTGCTAGAGAATAAGGCTTGCTGCGGTGGGAATAAATAAAAAGGAAGGCACTAGAATCAAGTCAATAGCAAACGGGAGACTTGATGCAGGAAAATGCTGCCTCACGCATGTGGATTTTCCTCGAGGGCTCCACAGATCACAGAGGAAGAGTGATTTTTTGCAAACATTTGTAATTTAACCAAGAAAAGGTTAAATTACATCATTTTTACATGCATTATATAATTCACTTGAGAAAGGTTTTTGTAACAAAATTATTAAATAAAAGAAGTCTGATATTTTAAAAAGAAGAAATAGCAACATGGGCTATTCCCCACCTCGAATATATTATAGATCAAAAATAACAAACAAAGAATTAATGAGCATTTTTGCAATAAAAGTACACAGGTAGATATTAGTATGATAGCTCTACTGTATTAGTATGGTACAGCTGACTGCTGGATGTGAAATAAAAATTAAACCGTCAGAGAGGTGGGGAGGGCCAGAAGCCCATGGGAAAGCCTTGGCGACTTCATGTCTGGAAAACAAAATCTACAGAGGGGATGGAGATGAAGGTGCGGAAGGAAAGAGAAAGGTAAATTTAAAGACGGTGTCACAAAGGAAATGTGGTTTATCCTTTTTTCCTTCTCCAGATGACACTGAGATATACGCTATGAATTTCAAAATAAGCCCAGAAGTCAATACACACAGCTAAAAATGAGCCATTGTTTCATTCATGAGTTCTGGAAAGACTGTCAATAATGCCGCCTAAGGCACCCTTTAAAGGATGACCCACAAAGACACCCCACTTCTTCAGGTTCATGTGAGGTGTCACAGTGAATAGGATGTGGAGCCACAGGGAATCTTGGTAGTAATATATAATTGTATCAATGCTTATTATACCTTATTTTCTCTTCATAAAATATCTATTCAGATAAATTATATTGAATACCTGTACCATGTATCAGGTACACCCAGGAAGACACAGAGGAAAATATTAGCTAAAAATAAAAATGTTTCATAAAATCAATTCAATAGTAAATGTACGTACAAGTAAATTGGCAAAGAGATTCCATATCTGAAGTAAATATGAAGTCAACATATATAAGATGCTTAAAACAGTGCCTGGCATATGGAAAGTGTGTATTAAGTAATAAAACGTGAGTAAGTGTATGTATTATACACACATTGCATTCACTTTTCTCAGAAGATTGCTAATTGATTAAAATAAATATCTATTTGAAAATGGGCAGCAGAGCCCTGACAAAATGCTAAGTAGATTTTACTAGTTCTCTCTCTGAGGCCATGTTTTTACAACAGAACAAAATGTTTTGTTTGACAAAGATAAATGAACTTTAAATACATCTTTAGAGTTTGGTTCTTTGGCTTGTCTAATTTTGCAAATGAGGAGTCTCTGGGCTGATTGTTGACATAAACTGGTTAATGTTGCCACTGTGTGTTCAAGTGCAGGGCAGGCCGAGAAGCCTTGGAGAGGGGGCACCACACAAACTTCAAGTTACCCCAAGGTGCTCTCTGCCAGGCGTGAACGTAGAATCTGAATGTAAGAAAGAGATTGTAAGACTCTTCTTTAAGACTTAGCTCAAGCTCTAACTGTAGGGGTTAAGATAAAACCCTAAACTGTAACTGTATGAGTTAAAATAAAATAATGGTTAACAAAAGCTAGACTCTACTGTCCAAAGGAAATAAAATCTGCCTTAAACAGGACGCTGGCATAATCTTCACTTGTGCAGCTTAAGGATAAAGGGAACTTGAACTCCAAAGTATCTTCTGCTGTCTACCTCCCCAAATTCACCCTGCTCCTGCAGTGTAATTGCCCAGATCCCTAATTCATAGAATTTTAGAAACAAAAGGGTCTTAGAAGCCATTTACACCTCCCTCATGTTGCAGAGAAAGAAACAGAGACTCAGAGAACTTAAGCTACTGGCTGCAGGTCATGCAGCAGTTTAACCGGAGGCAGGCCCAGGCCACTCACTCCCTGCTGTACTACACGGGCACAGCCAGTTTGTTCATCTTCGGGGTTAGCACCTTGCCACGTCACTGCTTTTCCAACGTTGCCATTCGGCATCACCTCTAGACAGTCTTTCAGCAGTTCTCCTACGTCAAATATGCCACAACCTAGCATCCTGATTTGCATAATTATCATCCCAGTTTCAAAACACGGGAATTAGTAAGGCATACCTCTGCTGCACCAATCACATGGTGTTCCTACGATGGGAACTGGTTTATCTTAATGTGGAGTGCTTCAGTCTGAAATCTCTGTAAGCTGCAATATTCATCTTAGAAAGGAAAAAAGTTAAATACAGTTCAACTAATACACACTTTGGAAAAGCCCTCTGACCAATGTATTACCCAAAATGGCCAAACCCAGAGCAGCAATGTGACATCCTCCTGGTGTTACTGATGGCTTAGTGGTGAGGAATGTAGACTGTCAAAAATAATATTTCTCATTTCTACCCCTACATATTTTTCCACTTCTTTTCTTGTGTGCATATCCCTAGTCCCGAGTTCCTGCAAATGCTTCCATCTGTTCAGACGATGATTGACAGGAAGGCAGACAGACAGAGCCAGGCACGTATCTGTGCTCCCCATTTTCCACCACCGGCTCTCCCACGTAGAAGCGCCGCACCTGTCAGTCGATATTTCAATGTTTTCACTAGATAGTTAGTTTTCTCTAATAATGATAAAGAAGCTATGAGAGTTTCAGTGAAAAAAAAGACTAGAAAAAGTAAAATTTAAATACTGAAGGTTTATATCAAAATTTTCCATCCCCAATTTGCTGTGCATGCCCCTTTCAGAGGGTTTATATATTCTTCCTTGTTCTTGTGGTTAATTATTTTAATTAATGCAAATTAAGTGCTATTTGTTAGATTTCTTGTAGTTAAATACTTACTTTCCTGGTGTCAGCACACACACACACACACACACACACACAAAACTCCAAGGACTGACAGAGAGGAGCCTATTATAAATAGAAAGGCTTTCAGGAACACAATACTTGCATTTGACTATTTATAGAAAGGAAAAAAGCCGCTAATATTTTTATTTCTACATATATATTTATACCTCATGTATCTATACCATGGTTTTACAATAGGTTAATCTTTAGGATTCTTTTTACTGCCTTAAAAATTGCATGTCTAAAGCTACAGAAAATGTATGAGATGGATGAGAGTTTAAGAGAAATCATTTCCATGTCTCAGAATCAGGTGAGCTTCCTGACTAAATACGTGATTTTATAGATATAATTATATATGTGGCCATGTACAGAATCAAGTGTCTGGTTCTGCACCGAAGATGAACTTCTTTATATCATTTCTCCTGTTTTATATTTTGTAAAAATAGAAAGAGATGATCTGTAAAAACAGCCCAGAAAACCAAGACCAATTTTTAAGTATGTCATTTTATTCTGAAAAGCACCAGGCCATGTCTTTCATAAGTAACATTGCTTAAGTGAACGTGAATTTTAGGAAAAAATGGTTAATGTGCAGGAATTCTGGCATTATTAGATGTATTCATCTACACACAATTTTCACTTCAATGACCATGCCTTCAGTTCCTGTCGGTTGGATACTTAACTAGGAATAACACATGGTCTCTGTTTTCAGGAACTCTACGGTATTTCATTGGGAGGAGTGAGACAGGAGTAGAAATAAATAGCAGATAAGGAGAATATGCATGTTCATGAGAGGCACAAATTATCATAGGAGTCCAAATGAGAGAGAAAGAACGTAGCTGGTGAAGACCATCAGATGAGATTCATATAGGAGGTGATATTTAAATGGGCCTTGTAGGGTAAGAAGAATTGTGCCAAGTGAAAACAGTAGGGGATTAAATAAAGAACTCATACGACTCCACTCCAGGAAGACAAAAAATCCAGTTAAAAAATGGGCAAAAGACATGAACAGACACTTCTCGAAAAAGGACATACAGAGGGCCCGGAGTCATATGAAAAGATGCTCAATATCATTAGCCATCAGAGAGATGCAAATTAAAACCACAATGAGATATCACCTCATACCAGTCAGAATGGCCATCATCAACAAAGCAACAGATAACTGTTGGAGGGGATGTGGAGAAAAGGGAACCCTACTGCACTGTTGGTGGGAATGCAAACTGGTGCAGCCATTGTGGAAAACAGTATGGAACTTCCTCAGAAAATTGAAAATGGAACTGCCTTTCGACCCAGCAATTCCACTACTGGGATTATACCCTAAGAATCCTGAAAAACCAATTCAAAACAACCTTTGCACTCCTATGTTCATAGCAGCACAATTCACAATAGCTAAGTGCTGGAAACAACCTAGGTGCCCATCTACAAATGAATGGATTAAGAAACTATGGCACATTTACACAATGGAATTCTATGCAGCAGAAAGGAAGAAGGAGCTTATACCCTTTGCAACAGCATGGATGAAACTAGAGAGCATTATGCTAAGTGAAGTAAGTCAGGCAGTGAGGGACAAATACCATATGATCTCACCTTTAACCGGATCATAACCAACAAAAGCAGAAAGCAAGCAAAACATAACCAGAGACATTGAAATTAAGAACAGTCTAATGATAGACAGGGGAGAGGGGGGAGGGGACGATGGGGAGAAGGGTTTTCAGGAACCACTGTAAAGGACAAATGGACAGAACTAAGGCGGGGGAGGGAGGCTGGGGTGGAGGGGGGCTGGAGGGGAAGGGAGGAGAGGAGGGGAGAGGATGCAAATAACTATAATTAAACAAAAGTAAAATAAAATTAAAAAAGAAAAAAAAAGAAAACAGTAGGGAAAATCCTGTATGCTAAAGACAGCATAAACCAAGGCAAAGACGAGGTACTGGAAGCACTGAGTATATCGGTGGGCAGGGGGTAGGACTTTAGCTGGAACTTACAGTATCAGGGTATGCAAGGCAAGACCAATGCCTACCTAGACGTTAACAGTCTGTAGGAGCCACAAAAATTTACTCAAAGCAAACCTATAAAGTGTACCTTTATCTTATCTCCTCCACTTTATCACGTTCTCCATGAAGCAATGAGACTCTTCTGGAGGTCAAGAGAAGCAATAAATGAGTTAGCCAGTCCATTGTCCTGAGAACCCACTGCCTCCTCCTGAGAGCACTGTGCAAAGGCATTGTTCGCACTTTCCAAAGAAAAAAAATGGCATTTCCCTTTAAAAAGCCCTGAAACTTTGTATTACTACCATCCACCTGGTCTGTATTTTTCAGGTGCTTATTTCAGTTGAATTACAGATTTCTGTAATAAGAAGTTAGATACAAAAAATACTAATCCATTGCAAAGTAAGTACAAGTCAGCATTAACTTTCAAATCAGGGAAATAGTTGAGTAATAGCAACTCAAAAAAGGTGTAATTTCAGTGAAGTTACATTGTAGGATAAGAACAAATGAATGTAGCTATGATTCAGCTTTTCCCTGCAACTATTAACTATGGCCAATCACTGAGTAATTCACATTTCTTACAGCTTTCATCATCATTTATTTGCTACATTTTTGTGGGATTTTAGCCTATATGAAAAGCCAGCATGTGATTAATAAGCATAATGGCTTCAGCTAAGAAGATGTTTATTAGTAACACACAGGACATAAGATTCATGATTTCTGTATAACTGGGGAGCCTACCTCTGTGTCTCCCCACAACCTAGAAGTACTTCATCCAAAAAAACACCAGGGCATGGCTGCACAAATTTAGTACCAGAGAAAGTCATCCTTCCACCCATCACAAGGACACAGAGAGTACAGAGTAAAGTGTGACAAAATTAGTCACAGAGATAAGGCTTTTCACTGATGACAAGTCATTAATGGGCATTGTTTGAAAAGTATATTAAAAGGGTACATATTTTAGTTAAGTCTACCATTTCCTGAATATATTTAGAAATAAGGGTTTAAAAATCTGCTTAACTAAAATGCTGAAGTTAAAGTATGAATTTAAAGCAACTACAGAGCTACTAATAAAAACAGTATTAAAAATAAGGTCCAGCTCTGACTGGGGTAGCTGAGTGGGTTGGGCATCATCCTGCAGACCTAAAGTTCACCAGTTCAATTCCCGGTCAGGGCACATCCCCAGGTTTGCAGGCCAGGCACCAGGTTGGGAGCCTGCAAGAGGCAACCAATGTTTCTCTCTCTTTCTTCCTCCCTTCCCCCATCTCTAAAAATAAATAAATAAAATCTTTTTAAAAAATTAAAAGTAAATAAATAAAGTCCACTCAAGATTCTAGGAAGAACATTTATCTTTGGAGTGGAAGGGAGGGGAAGGGTCAAAGGACTCCACTTTACCACATTGTGTTTCAGCAGAGTCTTTTGTAAAATGAAGAGTTCTTCAGCAATGTATCCCTTTATTGACTTTACATCATAATTTTCATACTCTACTAATCTTCTTAAATTGAGACAAATACATAATCTATTTTATGTAGCATTTGGAGTTTGTAATGTATAAGTTGAAATTAAAGTTAATTGCTTTTCCTTTTAAAAATAAAAGTCCTCTCATACCTAGAGCATAGATTTGGCCATTGCCTATCAACATTTTTTCTATGTACATGAGGTTCCTAGTTTAACTTTATAATAAAGTTTGCTTTTGCTTTTTTATGTCCTGACGAAGGACCAAGGAGAAAATGGGCTGGGGTGCACTGGACATCAGGGGTGACTCAGAAATGGCAGAATCGGCCCAGCTGGTTTAGCTCAGTGGATTGAGCGTGGGCTGGGAACCAGAGGGTCCCAGTTCGATTCCCAGTTGGGGCACATGCCTGGGTTGCGGGCCAGGTCCCCGGTGAGGGCCATGTGAGAGGCAACCATACATTGCTCTTTCTCCCTCCCTTCTCCTCTCTCTGAAAATAAATAAATAAAATCTTTAAAAAAAAAAAAAAAAAAAGAAAGAAATGGCAGAATCGGCCAAGGCTCTGCAGCCCTGGCCCCTTTTCCCAGAACAAGCCCCAACTTTAAAGGCCTGCAGAGGTCTAATGGACTGTAGAGTCCTGGGAAGGGAAACACCTGGGTGTCTGGGGGCTGCAGTCCCCTCCCCCCGGACTCACCCATAAGGAGTCTGGCTCACCCACCACTCAGCCCCCAGTGCTCACGGACATCTCACCCCTGACCTCGCCCCAGAGGCCCTGCCAGCCAGTTCCAGCTTGCACAACCTACAGGCCTTGATCCCATGTCTGCCAAGGTCTAAGGCCATAGCGACTGTAAAGTACCTGTTCCCTTGCACATTCTTGGGGCCAGATGTTCCTCCCAGCAGCTTCAGGCATCTAAAACTCATCCCTGAAGACCAGCGCTACTTTTTCCTTGAGCCGTTCCCCTGGAGAGCGGTCTCAGGATGTTGCTCTCTTTCTTATCCAGCCCATCTACCGGCTTCCTGCAGTGGGAGAACTTGAAACGCATAGGAAAAGTCCCCGTGGGATCACTGCTCAGGGACACGTAGGTGAGGTGCACTGAGCTGACCAGACAACATGACTCTGGGGAACAAAGTGGACAAGAAGGGAATCAGCATCCTTTAAGGTACTTTGTCCAAATGGTGCTCAATTCTATCTGGGTGAACCACTTATCACAACGTTCAATGTAATTTTAATTTTGTGCAAAAAGGGAAATATGTACAGGAATGGTATCAAGCAACTTTATTTGAAATTAGAGCAGGCCAACAAAAGTTGCTAAGTATTCCATCATCGCACAGATATTTCAACTTAGGAACTTTTTTTCATAGCAAGCCCTATTTCAGAGTTCATTGACCTACATGAACTCATTAAACCACGAAGAGATTTATTAACCTGAAGTCTTCATTTATGTTATAACTCTTAGAAGCTTACCATGTACTAAGGTAATATAACCCTTCCTAAATATGCACATTTCATCAAGTCTGTAAAAAGTATATTGAGGGTTTTGAGGTAGTAGATTATACTATCTAGAAGTAAGATTAGTTTTACTAAAAATAGTGTCTTAAATTCCTCATATTATTGGAGTAATAAAACAATATCTGGACTATATACTTGCTAGCAGATACTTATTGCTTAATTTGAAGAAAGTGTTAACTGAGGTTGGTTAGGTACATAATGTTTACTACATCATTTGGATGAAAAAACAGAGCAAAATATTATGCTGTGTTTACCTTCATACAATAGCTGTTTCTAGAAAAAATTAAGTTTAATCAAAATATATATCAAATTTAATACATAGTCAAGAGGAAGGCTGAGTTTTTCTGGAAAGGACTACAAAATTGAAAATCCATGAATCTCACAGATTGCTTAATTTACATTGTTTCATGGACAATGCAGTACTGGACATGATTATGGTGATTTTATTTATGCCAATTTTCATGGTGCCAGGAAACTCTCATAATATCTCCAATTTCATAATGTAATTTTAGTTAACAATAAAATCTAATAGCTTAATAATATATATAAATGTTTAAATTTAGTCTCAATTATGATTTCTCTGTTAAGATGAGAACGCAAGATTTTGTGGTAGATAATAACACATGAATAACATTTATTAGAAAGCTAGGTTCTAGTAGCCCTCTCATTTAGAAATGCTAGCTAGTTTGATTTTTTAAATATTTTTGTTCTACATATGCTAAAGATTTTCAGTGACCTATGTCAGGGTCAAAGGGCTCCACTTTATTGCATTCTGTCTCAGCAGATTCTTTGGTAAAGAATTCTTTAGCAATATATCCTTTTATTGGCTTTACATGTTAATTTTCACACACTAATACTTCTTAAATTGAGACAAATAAATAATCCTGTCTTTCATAGGTGGATTAAGGATTTCACTGACAAAGTGAAATGAAATAACTCTTTCACACACATTTTTCTTCTCTTCCACCATCTTCTCAAAATCCAAAGGAAGAAAGGAAAAGACACAAAAATATTGGTTAGATGACACTTTGCCTTGAAACCCCAATTTTTCCAAGAATTAAGAGGGGTAAATTGACTAAATTTCTAGTACACATAACGATACCTGTAAATGTAGTTGACATTTTTTTTTAAGGATCTGAAGTTTTGTTTTCACAGAAAACCAGATGGTGTTTTTGGTTTGGGGGTGGTAGTAGAATTTTGTTTTGTTTGTTGTTGTTTTTTAAAAAACAGGTGTGATACTCATTTTCTCCGGCTACTGTATTAGCACATGTAATTGCTAAATTCACAGGCAGCCTTCTCCATGCTTTTACCAGCAGATGGTGAAAGTGATTTTAAGAGGAGTAAGGATTTTTCAGAAACCATTTCAGAGCAGCATGAGATCTGCTCTCGTCCTCAATGGGGGTGTCAGCCTCTGATGAACACCGATGGTGCTCACATAACAGCATCTACCGTGCGTTTGCCTGTAATTACTTGACAGTTACCCAGATTTTGTGAAATTACTTGCTCATTACCTAGCAAAGCGTTATGTACTTGCAGTGACTTTCTTCAAATCACTTTATAACCACTGGCTAATTAAACTGCACAAATACTTCTATAAAATATGTAGGTAGAAAGTTTTACAAGTTTCATTTTACTGAATTCCTAGGTGTATCACTGGCAGTGATAGAAGTTAAATGTAAGTCCCAAGCTTATGAGGATGAATGCCCCACGTCACATAGGCTCCTCAAAGTGATTTAAAAGTGATCCTTTAAGTGATTTAAAATCAAGTATTAAATTTACAAATGACTTCTTTTGCGATGTAGGCAAATTTACAGTTACCTATTAGCACCATTCTCTCACTCACATTCGGGTAATTTCTTCTTTAGTTTGCTAATGCTTTTAATTTTAATTATGCATACACACACAAATGCATAAATATGTTTCACAGTTTTGAGAAAGGCAATCTTCTTTTTCTTGTTTTCCTTTCAGCTTATCTTCCCATTCCCCTCATCCTCTATTCATCTTCTCAGCCTCCATCGGCAATAGGACCCCACCCTTGCCTAACCTACATTAGCACAACCTGCTGTGTGTCCTTTCCCACTGTCTCATGTAATCCTGTGCAGATGTACATGGAACGCAGAAGTATGTGTACAGATAAATGCATACAATTTGCTTTTCATTGTTTTATTAGAGTTGAATCACATTATTAAACCCCTCTTCCTCACACAGTAATACCTAAGAGAAGTCCCTCGAAATTATCCAGTATAAACCTAACATTTTCTTTTTAATGGCTGAATAGTATTCCAAAGCAGCCTACTAATGGGTGCTTTATTTTCTGATTTTCAACAGAACAAACTGCCATAATAAATATTTACTTATATGTAGATGATTTTATTTCCATGGTATAAGTTCCCAACATAGCAATTCTCAATTTTTCCAGACACTTTTCAAAGAAACTACTTATATTAGAAAAACATATGAACTACAAGAACATTTTATACAACTTTTAAAATCTGTTAATTTGGAGAAAGTTATGATATTCTCATGACATTGCCTCTCCCACTCAAGAACATGTCTATGCCCTTATTCTAATTTTGCTTTATGGTTTTAATTAGATATTATTATGTTGCATGTATATGTCTGTTACTCTTCTGGTTGAATTTACTTCTAAGTATTTCATATTTTGTAACCATTATAAAGGTAGTGTTTACAGGTATGTCTTGCTAAATTAAGAAAATCAATTTCTTTTGTTTCTGTGGTACAAAACTGACCAACTTACCAAATTTGTCATTAATTCTATCAGTTCTTTTTATTCAATATAAATATATGTCTAGACCTGTGCATTATCGAGCAGGAACAAAGGAGTGAAGCAACAGTATGGGCCCTGGCACTGATCCTGGGAACATGTCCATCCCATTAACACTAACCATTATTCCTTTGTGTGGATAAAACAGAATTTCTACTCTGAGACATGTAATAAATATATAGGTTGATTAAACTAATTTTATGTATTATTGCTCAGTTTTTACCCACATTTTTTTCTTCAGCCAGAAATGAAAATTTCTATTTTTTTTCTTTAAACATTTGGAATGGTGTCATAAATTAAAGTTTCAGTGCATTACCTTCATATCCAATAATAGCATGGCTGGTTTGTGTGCTGGAATTTGTTGATTTAATTTTTAATCTCACATTTAAAAGTTCATATTCAAATATCATTTCATGTACCATTTAAAGTCTATAGGTATTAATCTTTAAACGTCCCAACATCTGAGTCATAGGGGTGCCAGAAGAAGAGGAAGACCAAGGGATTGAAAACTTATTTGAACAAATAATGAAGGAGAACTTCCCCAAGCTGGTGAAGGAAATACATTTTCAGGAAGTCCAGGAAGCTCAGAGAGTCCCAAAGAAGTTGTACCCAAAGAGGAACACACCAAGACACATCATAATTCCACTACCCAAGATTAAAAATAAGGAGAGAATCTTAGAAGCAGCAAGAGAAAAGGAGACAGTTACCTACAAAGGAATTCCCATAAGACTGTCAACTGATTTCTCAAAAGAGACCTTGCAGGCAAGAAGAGGCTGGAGAGAAGTATTCCAAGTCATGAAAGGCAAGGACCTACATCCAATACTCTATCCAGCAAAGCTATCATTTAGAGTGGAAGGGCAGATAAAGTGCTTCTCAGATAAGGTCAAGTTTAAGGAGTTCATCATCACCCAGCCTTTATTATATGAAATGTTAAAGGGATTTATATAAGGCATGGAGGGATATCAACAGGGGAGTGGGAAGGGGAGAGAGGGAGAAAAGGTTCAGAGAATAAGTAGCATAAATGGTAGGTAGAAAACAGACAGGGAGAGGTTAAGAATAGTATAGGAAATGTACAAGACAAAGAACTTATGTGTATGACCTATGGACAAAAACTAAAGGGTGGGGAATGGGGCAGGTGGGAGTGGAGGGGAAGAAAGGGGGAAAATGGGAGAACTGTAATAGCATAATCAATAAAATATATTTTAAAAAAATAAAGTCTATGGGTATTAATCTTAATAACTAAAATCTGTATAGTACTTTATACTATGATTCTAACTTCCAAATTGTTCTCTAGAGAATATTCTTGGTTTCAACACTCTTTTTTCTTTGCTCAAAGATCACTCTGCACACATCTCTGATTAAGTGGCAACAAACCCTGACCAGGTGGCTCAGCCGATTGGAGCACTGTCCCATACACCAAAAGGCTGCGGGTTCCATCTTTGGTCAGGATGCATGCCTAGGTTGCGGGTTCCATCGCCAGTGGGAGCATGGAGGAAAGGCAACGGATCATGTTTCTCTCTCACACCCATGTTCTCGCTCTCTCTTGCTTGCTCTCTCCCTCCATCCCTCTCTCTCTAAAATCAATAAAAATATCCTCAGCTGAGGATTTCATCAAAAAAATAGCAACAAGGCAACCCAATAAGGTGCCTAGGCCAGCAATTTTCAACCAGTGCTGTTCAGGGAACCTGACCTCTTTTCCTTTACATTGTCAAATTAGAAAAATGACAACAGCCAACATGACAATAGCTGTCTGGTGTGAATGAATCAAAATTATACCTACACTTTTGTCAGATTAATAAAAGGCACAGTTTTGGTGAGTCACAGAATGTTAGTAATTAATTCATGTGTGCCATGAGATGAAGTAAGTTGAAAATCGCTGGCCTAGGCCATTACGTTGCGTGTCCTTCAGAAAACAGCTGTGTTCCGCCATTATCATATCCCCAATATCCATCGCAAGCTAGACACTTTTTAATGCTAAATATGTTTTTTAAATAGAGTTTATGGTTCACTTAATTTACATTGATTCATTGTATCTTCACACCTACCCTATACGAAATGTTTTATTATTGTCATTTCTCAGATGAGGCAATAGCCTCCGAGCAGCTCAGAGAATAACGGCACAAGGACTGGAATCTGGTCTTCGGGCCTCCCTCCCACATACGTGCTGCAGTTGCCCACATGACTATGGTGGTGCGCCCTCCAATTACAAACCAGCGCATGGCTATTCAATCAGTTGTAACTTGTCCACTTTCTAAAAATTACCCCGTGTCTTTTACTTAAGGAACAACATCTCATAAGCATGCACAACCTTAAGAAAAAGGAAAAAAATAGAACTCTTTATCTCTCTGTATTGACTACCAACTTAGGTCGATAATGTTTACTTGCACCTATACTCTGTCCATGACTTAACATTATGTAACTGTGCTCATTTTGACTGATGAGATTATATGGTAACTAATTAAAGTTGTATTCTAGAATTAAACTTTCACCTTTGTTTCCTAGGAATTTTTAGTTGAATATTATACCTCAATGCTATAGTGTTTTTATATAAACTTAATGTTAGTGGTTTTCACAAGGTATGAAGTTATGGTCTAAGGAGGATAAGCATCTCATCCAAGATCACGAGCACACTGTGTAGCAAAGTAGGTGTGCACACACCAGGTCCTGTGACACCAATTTCAGCGAGCGGTTCCTTTTACTTCCCCACCACGTAATAAGGTATACAAGGTTGTCCAGAAGGTATCCATCCAGGTATTATGAAAAATAGAGACACTGACTGAAGAAGATACAAGAAACAAGAAACACTGTACATAGGACAAAGACCCCTCAGTCCCTGTCAAAGCAGGCACCTTGGGACCTCACACAGTTCTCGCAATCACCATCAGCTGCCCTGTTGTATTTGCCTGACTCTCATCAATGGTCTGAAATCTCTTCCCTTTCAAAGATGATTTTAGTTTTACAGAAGTTGCAGGGCACCAAATCTGGGCTATAGGGAGGGCTGAGTCACCCAGGTGATTTGATGTTTCACCAAAAAATTCTGCAGGAGATGTGATGCATGAGCAGGTGTGTTGTTGTGATGAAGCTGCCAGTCACCAGTTGCCCATAGCTGTGGCCTTCTGAATTATTCCAATAGTTTCCATGAGGAATTCCATGCTTAACACAAAATTTGATTCAGTTTCATTGCTCTACTCACTCAGTCACTTTGAATGTGATGGCTACACAGTACACATGCTCACTCAACGGTGTCTACCGCCCCCACTGACTAGTACAGTGAAGTCATCATTGTTCACACATGCACATTCCAGTCCACTCTCCCTGGCTGCCAGGTTACAATGTTGCACACGCCATTCTTGTTATATTAATGATGGCTGTACTTTTTCTGGACAGACCTCGTATTTCAGGTTCTCTGTGTATTTGGTTTTGCTTATTTGTTTTGAGGATAATGTCTTGGTAGTTTTCCATGTTTGTTTCAAACTATTTTATAGCAATAAAGGCTTTGCTTGGAAAGATTCCCCAAGTCTATTTGGTTTTATCTTGTTACCTACTTGACATAAGTAGATCTAGTGCTTTCACCACAAACAAGGAGGATGTAGCACTCAACTCCATTTTGATTTCAGAATACTCAATCCCTCTAATCAGCATAACATTTAGCTATTTACTAGTTTTTTCTTTCACTAGAATTCAATAACTTGAACTTTGCTGATTATAATACCCTTACTACTTACATTGATTTACATTCAAACCAACCAAATGCCATATTCATTCTTCATTCATTCATTGGTTACTATTAAAGATTATGTGCTTTATAGTTAATATAGAACTTCTAGGAATTCCTGTTTCTCTTCATATTTTAACCCAAATCCATGAAAGGTAATTTAAGTGTCTGCTTCACAGTTTAATCAAAGCAGAACTCAAAGAGAGTAACTTATTTCCCCGATTTTTAGTTCTACATAGAAGGCTTGATCTGGTCATCTTTTCCTTAAGGTAATGTTCCATTTAATCACCGTAGATCTCAAAAGTAGATAACTAAATAGCCAAGCTTAAAATTCTGAAAACTGCAGTCATAAATGGATGGGGACCTGAGTCATAAGATTTTTCTTGTTGGTTATTTGTTTTCTTTCTTATTTTTGATATCAATATGTAGTCTATATTTAGATTTCATTGTTTTCAGGATTATGTCCTCATAGAAATTATTTATTAGAAAGTCATCTCTCTATATCTTTACTGTGTATTCCTAATATCCTAATTTAGACTGCCATTTAACCTGATTTTTTTGTCTTTCAAATTATTTCTCTCCCACTCTCTTTCCTTTGTGAGAAATCTCCTTTCTGTAAGCTGCTAACACTGAGCTATCAGAGTGCCCTAACCTCTATGAGATGGGCTGAAGGACCTCAACTCACCATATGCTAAACAGCCCTCTCTTCCCCTACAGTCACGTGCACCAAAGGACGTTCCCTTTGGACGGTGCTCCCATAATATTATAAGGAAGCTGAAACCTTCATATCACCTAGCGCAGGCGTCGCCATTGTAATAGCATAGCACACCGCACTACTCACGTGTCTGAGGGGACGCTGGTGTACACAAACCTACTGTCCTGCTAGTCATACAAAAACACAGCATGTATATGTATAACCAGTACACAGTAACTGATAACCAATGACTGATCCCGGTTTATGTATTTACTATCCTCTTAATCATTATTTTAGAGATCACTCTTTTATGTATTAAGAAAGAAGTTGCTGTAAAACAGTATGCCAGCAAATTTATTTTAAATGCTAAAGCCCAAGGGAAAAGAAAAAAAAAAAACAAGGAGAACTATTGTATGTCAAACAAATAAGCTTCTATACAGCAGATGAAACCATCAACAAAATGAAAGGCAACCTACAGAAAGAGAGAAAATATTTGTAAACCACATATCCAATAAGGGGTTAATACCCAAAATTTATAAGGAACTTAAACAATTTAATAGAAAAAACACAAATAATCCAATTTAAAAATGGGCAAAGGACTAGAATAGACATTTTTTCCAAGAAGACATACATATGGCCAACAGGTACATGAAAAGGTGCCAATCTTCACTAATTATCAGGGAAGCAAATCACAACCACAATGAATAGCACCTCACACCTATTAGGATGACTATTGTTAAACACAGGGAGAGAGGGAACAGATGCTGCCAAGGATGCATAGGAAAGGAAACCCTTGTACACACTTGGCGAGAATGTAAACTGGTTCGGCAACTATAGAACACAGTATGCCATTTCCTCAAGAAATGAAACGATAACTACCATATTAGTCAGCAACCCCATTTCTGAATCCCTGTCTAAAACAACTGAAATCAGGATCTCGAAGAGACAGCCATACACCATATTCACTGCAGCATTAGTCACAACAGCCAAAGCCAGGAAACAACCCCAGTGTCCATCAGTGGGTGAGTGGACAAACAAAATGTTAAACGCAGATGTGTATACACACTGCACACACACAGACACACACAATGAAATATTCTTCAGCCGTAAAAAAGAGAAAATCCTGTCATTTGCAATGTGGGTGAACCTTCAGAGAAACAAGAGAAAGGAAAACACTGTATGGTATCACTCGCATGTGGACAAACTTCAGTTATAAGATGAATAAGGTTTGAGGAGCTAATGTTTAACGTGGTGACTACAGTTGATAACACAGTATTGTAGAATTAAAATTTTCTAAGAATTTAGAAAGCTGAGAGTGGCATGAAATTGTGCAATGCCTGAAACACCTCATCAGAGATATATTCAACTGCAATAAAAAAATATAAGTCTTTGGGTTGAAGACTAAAATTCATAACACTTCCTAGCAATTTCTGAACAATAGGGAACCTGCCTTTCTTTCAAGGTGCACCTGATACCAGTGTCTGCCTGGCACATTCTCTGAGCTTCAGCCACCCTAGCATCTAGTTTCTCCATATACAAATGGTCATCAGCACATTTTTCTTCTCCTCTTTGTATTCAGCTATCTCCTACTCATCCTTTAGTCTTCCATTCAAATAAGTAAAACCTATTCAGTTCATCACCAGAAAAAGACTGTAAAACACTTGAGGATAGAACTTTTTCTTAATCATCTGGGGAGGCAGTAAAATATACAAAATATGCATTTTTACCTCCTTAGCCATTTTTAAGTGTACAGTCCATCAGTGTTAAGTATGTTCACATTGTTTTATAATCAATCTCCAGAGCTTTTCATTCTGAAAAACTGAAATTTTAGACTCATTAAATAACAACTACCCTGTAATCAAAACAGTCTGGTACCGGCATAAGAACAGACACATGGATCGATGGAACAGAATCTAGAGCCCAGAAATAAACCCATGCCTCTGTGGTCACTTAATATTCGACAGGGGACAAAAGCATAAAATGGAGTAAAAATACACTCTTCAATAAATGGTGCTGGGAGAGCTGGACAGGTATATGCAAAAAAATGAAACTCGATCACCAACTTACACGAGGGCTGGTGAGGCTGTGGAGAAAAGGGAACCCTAGTGCACTGTTGGTGGGAATGCGGACTGGTGCAGCCACTGTAGAAAACAGTATGGAATTTTCTCAAAAGACTAAAGATGGAACTGCCTGTTGATCCAGTGATCCCATGGCTGGGATTGTATGCTAAGAATCCTGAAACACCAATTCAAAAGAACATATGCACCCCTATGTTCAAAGCAGCATTATTTACAATAACCAAGTGCTGGAAACAGCCTAACTACCCATCATTAAAGGAGTGGATCAAAAAGCTATGGTACATCTACACAGTGGGATATACGTATCAGAAAGAGAGATGGAAATCCCACCCTTCACAACAGCATGGATGGAACTGGAGAGCATTATGCTAAGCGAAATAAGCCAGGTGGTGAAAGACAAATACCACGTGATCTCATCTATATGTGGAACCTAATGAACAAAACAAATGAGCAAAATAGAACCAGAGACATTGAAATAAGGAACAAACTGACAGTGACCAGAGGGAAGGGGAGAGGATAACAGGAGAAAGAAAAAAGAGGAAGGGTCTTCAAGGAACAGGTATAAAGGACCCATTGTAATGGACAGTAGGGTGGGGGATGACTGAGGGAGGGGCAGGTAAGGCAGGGGAGAGTGGTGGCAGAAATACTAGGACAACTGTAATTGAATGATAATAAATAAACAAATAAGTAACTATCCCTTCCCTTCCCCTCCCAGCCTCTGACAACCACCTGTCCACTTTCTTCTGTCTCCATGACTTTTACAACTCTAAGTACTTCATTTTAAGTGAAATCAAAGTATTATTTTTCGTGTGTTTGCGTGTGACTAGTGTATTTCACTTAACATAATGACCTCCAGCTTCACCCATGTTGTAGCATACATAAGAAGTTCCTTCCTTTTTAAGGCTTAATCATATTCTACTGTAGGTATATACCATATTTTGTTTATTTATCAATGGATGGACATGGGTTGTTTTCACCTTTTGAATATTATAAATAATGCTGCTATGAACACAGTGTACAAAATCTCAAGACCCTGCTTTCAATTCTTTTTGATATATACCAAGAAGTACAAATGCTGGATCATATGATAATTCAATTTTTAATTTTTTGTGAAACTACCATACTGTCTTTCATAACAGCTGCACCATTTTACATTCCCACCAACAGTGCTCAGACATTCCAATTTCTCCTCATGCTCACCAACACTTGCTATTTTCTGTTTGTTTGTTTTTTTAATCTAATGGCTGTGAGTTAATAATCCACATCAGAAAGTCTGTGGCTGAGCAAAGAGGTAATGTCCAATAAATACTCATGGAATTTAGCCCTGGCTGGTGTAGCTCAGTGGATTGAGCGCAGCCTGCGAACCAAAGGGTCACTGGTTCGATTCCCAGTCAGGGCACATGCCTGGGTTGCAGGCCAGGTCCCCAGTGAGGGCCATGTGAGAGGCAACCATACATTGCTCTTTCTCTCCCTCTCTTTCTCCCTCCCTTCTCCTCTCTCTAAAAATAAATAAATAAGATCTTTAAAAAAAATACTCATGGAATTTAATTGGAAAAGAGCTCAGCCCAGTAGCACCAAGGAAGCTGATGCATGTAACATGGTGCAGTTCCATCTCAAGGGTGCTTGGAATAAAGCCTGTTTTGTTCTCACCTGCAATTATGCTAACAGAACTTCTATCTTTCTACTTTCTCATCTGAGGTGTTTTAAACTATCTGGACACATTCACAACATTGCAGTGGGAAACTTCAAAAATAAATTGAAATTCCTAATGTTTTGCCAGTCAAAGAAACAGTCATTTATTCTATGCATATCTTTTTCTATGCATAATATCCTGTTTCATTAAGTTTACATATGAGCAGTAGACATGTAGAAGAATAATACCTTTGTGGACATAGAGGAAAAATTCATATATGACAAATAAATTTTACATTGCTTCATATTAAAAGGGAGAATTGTTAAGGGGCTATATAACAACAGGTCAGTAAGGAGGTGACATTTAAGTGTATCTTTTTTCTATATATAAATATTCTATTAAGTATTTAGAGCATCATGTGTACTATAACTAGCAATAACTCAATCAAGAGACACTAATTAATCACCTGCTAAATCTAAATACTGTGCTAGGCCCATTGCCTTACAAAGAAAAACCCTAGAACTTGACTTGTTCCTGAGAAATGACAGAGAGTGAGAATAACATCCATACTCTACAGAGGTTTTATAGCAGAGGAAGTTCAAAGTTCTCAAAAGCAATAATGTAACTGTAAAAGATAAGTTAACGGGGATCTAACAGCCATCCATTATGATGTATCTAGTGCAATAATGGGACTCCAGAGGACACACCAACCCACCACTGCTCCCTCTGTCAGTGAACGAAACATGGTCAGCACACTCCCTACACCACATCAAGAAGCACCGGCAGGCTGGCACAGTTCTTCCCATCTGTAACAGTGGAAGGTGCTAGAAACTGAAGTAAAAGATGACCCGACTCCTTGATCTATTCAAAGCAATGTTCGCAGGAGTGTGGTCCTTTCAAATGCCAAATATTTCCGTTTAAAACTTGAAAAGCAATCTAGAGGTGACAAGAGGAGGAAATATATCTCAGAAAAAAGTAAACTGATAAGTCAGAATTTATGGGGTTCCTGCTTCTGAGTAGTATTATATCATTGGGGAGAGAAGATAAAGATGATTTATTCACCACTGTCATCTGTTCTCCAATAAAGAAGAGTCTGTCTATGATATACACACAAGCAATGAAACCCATAAACAGGTCTGCACTCCCACATTTCTGCGATCTGGGTCCCGGCCTGGTAATGTCAGGGGGGTCAAGCATCGAATAGTAAGATTGCCTTGTGGGTTCAATGTGTATCTCTCACTTAATTGGCTTCACCACACCATATTATCATTTAAAACATGTGAAAAACATGTTCCCCCCGTATCTCCTTCCCACATTACCTGTTCCTCTAGGTTCAAGTACATAGGGCTAAAACTTAGAAAGTACAATTTTTAAAAACCTCATTTCTGATGTGCTGGCCTCATTTTCTTCTTCCATATACAACTTGTTCCAATTCCTGGGCCTCTCATGATGGACCTGCACAGCGTATCTTCAATAACCCGTCCAGCAGCACTTACATGAGAACCCGTCGGCATTCTTAATTCCCCCCAGCTCACTCCATTCCCCAGGCCCAGCACCACTTCCTTTGAGCCACCTGAGTGCTCTACACATATATTGTGGTATAATAAGCTTGTGCCTCAGCTACATTTCATCTGCCTTAACAATGCACAGTAGAGCTGCTTGCTCCTGTAAGCCGCTACACAGAAACACGAGACCCACAACACAGGCCTCGACCTCAGCATCACAGTTTCAAACCCCACATTCAGCTCATTGTGTTTGTCTGGCTCCCTATAGGTCTGCTTTGCTCTTCTGTTTTTTCAGAGGTAGTGTGATTAATCATGATAATAATCACAATAGCTTCCAATTTTTGGAAGTTTGCTCTGTTCCAGTCACTGTGCTAATCATTTTTCACATATTATGTTAGGCAATCATTGAAACAGTGCTTGGGTGAAGGGAATTAGTTCAATTAGCTATATTCGGAAACTGATAGAGAAAAGAAGTTAAGAAATTTGCCCTATAATTATCTCTATAAACTCTCACATTCACTAGAGATGATATCTGGAACCGGAGTGTTGGCTTTAGAGACACGTAAAACTGGCTGATTTCAAATTCTTTCTCTGCCCCTTACAAGCCAGGCTGCCCTGAGTGAGTTCATTAACTACTCTGAGACACATTCATTCATCAATGAAACAGTATGGTTGTGAGTATTAACAATAAGTCTGTATATGAAATACAAAAGAAAGTGACTAGCGTACAGGAAATGCTTACCAAGTGTTATTTCTTTTCCACTCTCCTTCTAAGTGAATTAGACACTCTTCAACTCAAGAAATATCTGATGTCAATGGTGTATTCTAGGGTTTCTAGTATAATAATGCGACCATAAATAATAAGTGCTTTATGACTGAACAATATACATTTCTTATTATTAAGAAAAAAGATATATTCATGTACTAATCAATTTTAAGGTTAAAGAAGATGCCTTTTTAAAAATCTGCTTTAAACTCTTTTCTCTTCCTAAATTTGGAGTCTTCTACTGTGCATTATCGAGATTATACAAAGGGTATGAAAAGTGACTACTTGATATAAGCCGTCTGGAGACGTATCCAATGACTAAGAGGAGAATCCTAAGCTAGTTTGTGGCTGTTAGACTACTTTAAAAATACAAGACCTGGTCTGCTTGCCAAACTCTGATTTTGTGCATGGTGTAACAGGGCAATGCATAAAAGACATGCATCTGAAAGCATCTGTAGTGAAAGATCTACTAGGTACTTAGTGGAAAATAAATCACGACATACCCCGATTAACTCAGTCTAATAGAGAAAAGATGCATAACATAACGTGGTAAGTACTTGTTAAAGGGTACAAAAATGATGATATAACAGCGTAAAGGAAGACGATATTCACTAAGCTTGAGGGATCAAGAACTCAATACACATTTGATCTTGGTCTTGTAGAAGAGTACAATTCACAAGACGAAGAAGACAAAGGGATATTTCATACAGAGGCAATTGTGAGAACAAAGGCACAAATGCATGAAAATTAGGTTGTAATGTGTTCACAAGATGTCAAGAAATCCAATATGGCTAAAGCAAAAGGCAAATAAAGATATATGGTCAGAGAAAGGATGGGAAGGGAACACACGGTCAGACTGGTGAAGACCTTAATAGCCAGGCTAGGAGCACAGAGCCAAAGCAGAAGTTTCGACTCTACCATTTCCCCGAGAATATTTTCATTCTGCTATTTTCATCCAGTGGTACATAAATTCCTGTGTGTGTGTGTGTGTGTGTGTGTGTGTATACACACACATATATATATACACACACATATATCTTTTTATTATATACATGTATATTTTGTGCATATGTACATACACACAAGAATGTATACACAAAATATATATACATATATATCATATATATGATAAAGTGCCATTTGTTTTTATTTTGACAGTAAGAATAAAGAGTATATAATTTAAAAATAATTGATATTAGAGATCACTTGTATCATCAAAACAGACTAGAACTGACAACAGCTAAAACCGCACATGCTAAAACTTGCTAGGTACTTCAAACTGATGGAAGAATACAATTAGCTTAGTAAAATTTATTATATCTGAACATTTTTTGTTTCCCAAATACTAGACCTGTTAGAAATAATACTACCTAAGAAAAAATACAATGTCAGAAGCTGTAATTTGTTAAATGTGGTAAGAACAAAACTGGCTGAAAAGCACAGGCAAAATTTAAGTAAACAAAGAAGGGTTAACATATCTTGAATATTAGAAATGAACTAATTTAGCCAAAAGAATTTCTGGTGTTAAGAATTAAATGGCAACCCTGACCAGTGTGGCTCAGTTGGGTGCTCATCATCCCACAAAGCAAAAGGTCACCAATTCAGTTCCCAGACAGGGCACATGCTGGGGTTGCAGGTTTGGACCCTGGTCAGGATGCATACAAGAGGCAACTGATTGATGTTTCTCCCTCACGTCGATGTTTCTCTCCCTTTCTTTCTCCCTCTCTTCCCCTCTTTGAATAAATAAATAAATCAGTTTAAAAAAAAACAGAATTAAATGGCAGGTCAAACCCAGAGTCTGAGGAACTTTATAACTGTCAAAGTTTTGCGATAACAAAAACTAAGTTTTACCACAAGAAAATGATATAACAGTCTGGCCGGTGTAGCTCAGTGGATTGAGCGTGGGCTGGGAACCAGAGGGTCCCGGTTCGATTCCCAGTCGGGGCACATGCCTGGGTTGCAGGCCAGGTCCCCAGTGGGTGCCATGTTAGAGGCAACCATACATTGCTCTTTCTCCCTCCCTTTTCCTCTCTCTAAAAATAAATAAATAAAATCTTTTTAAAAAATTATATAACAGAAGCACTATTCATTAGTTATTATAATTCATCAGTTAACAAACATGTATGTATTAAAAGCCTACCATGGGCCAGGACAGAGGAGTTATTGAGAAGTGGTTACAGAAACAAGAGTTACCAGTTAGCAAATTCTTGCAAAAATTATCATGAACACCGAGAGTAGAATGCTGGCAGTGGGAATGGAGAATAAAGAATTCAAAGAGCATTTTAAGAAATGAAAAAATGGTCCTTGCTGATTCATTCTATATAGGTTAAAAAATAGCAGGCTAAAGAATATTCTCTGGCATATATGCATTTCAAAAATGAGAGAGTAACCCACAATGTCTAGTGACCCATTAGTTCTAGATAAATGAAAATAAAAAAAAATTCCCTGGATATAGTTAAACATGCCATTATGAACTTAAAAGAAGAAAAGAAAATGGGGGTGGTATAAAAAACAGAGCAAAATAAGGGGTAGAAGGCAAAGGTACAAAGACAATAGCTATGCAACACTCATTCTAAAATCACGTGGGCAAAGGTGCTCAGAGTCTTCCTGGGGGAAAAAAAAAATGGTTCGGGAAGTATCTGGGTCTTGAATGATGGGAAGGAATCAGAGAGACAAAAAGAATGTGGTAAATCATACAATACTCTGAATCTATTCAAAGTCTGTTATTGTTCTCCTGGTAAAAAGGAAATTAATCAAGGAATAGAAGGTGACTGAATGAAAGGGTAAGCAGCTGGACTAGGGCATTAGCATTGCCTATAAAGAAGGAAAAGTAGAGAAGGGGAAACCTCAAATTAGTTTAGTTAGGAGATACACCAAAGTGGTGATACTTTCACTTTCCCCGCCCTCCCAAAGTTGTATGAGTTCTAAGCCCTTACATTAACGTCTTCATACTTAGAAATTCAGGGTGAATTCTGTTTACTTGGCTAAACCACACCTGACAGGCATGGTATAAAAGAATTAGGTCTGGATAACTTAAGGAAGCTGGAAATGGAAAAAGGAATGAGCAGGGGAAAGGGGGGGACAGAAGGAAGAACTTGTAATAGAGAACGAACAAATAGAACAACCTCTTTTAAAAGATCAAAGGACCGGTACCATAAAAAAAAACTCTGGTCATTGGAAACAGATTAATGGCAGCAGCAAGTCATCTGGAGAAGCAGCTGGGCAGCAGCAGATGACCTTTCAAAAGAAAGAAGCAAATATCTTAGGAAAGTAGAAAGTATTTAAAAAAAAAAAGGTAGCAGGGCCCCAAATGAAGTCACTTGTTCTAAGACCAAATCACCAAACTAAGACTGACCTAACTGCAGGTTCAGCCTCTTCAGGAATGTAATCTTCACCAGTCAGCACTGGTGAGGTGATCTGCCAGACAGACCCCTGTGGGTCTGCCTAGGGAAAACGAGGTGGCCCTCTTTTTCCTTGGGCTGCCCCCTTCTGCCTAAAAAAGGCTGCCCAATTCCTGAATCATTAAAATAAAGCCAATTCGATCTTTAAATTTACTCACTTGAATTTTGGGGTTTTTTTATAACAGAGATAAGCAGGAAACTGGGGTCAACTGGATTGCAGAGAGTTTAAAAACATGATTAGGAAGTAGAGGATCTGCCTTACACAAAAATCTGGGGACCAAAATCAAATCACTCCTACTTTACAAATGATTTTCCTGTCTACCTCAATATCTCATTCCAACACTAATACCAGAAAATAGACCCCTTACTCTGTTACCACCCCAGATAAAAATAATCACATGAACTGTAGAAAAGAACAATTTGTTCTTTCCTTTTCAAACCCATAAACCCATTTTTTAAAAATGCATGGTTTTATACATCTGTCAAAGATAGAGTATAGATACTGTTAGTAAAGGTCACTGGGGTCCATTTCTCCACTGAGGAACACACATATGAGTGCAAATTAAAAGTGCACTAGCACTGCAAAAACGTTCTGAGTTCCAAGTGCCTCCAATCTTCTCACTTATGTACCGTTAACAGTCTAAACGAACGTTGCATCTTATTTTAATCAAGTACACATCCTCCAAGAATGAGTACATGTTGCAAACACATATACGCTCTGATTTCCTTCGCAAATATCATTTAGATTTTTTTAAATTATAGAATAACACAGTGTTTCCCAAAGTTGTTTTCACATAAGAATCACATGGAAATTGTTTAAAGCTCCAAATCCAGACAATTAAATTACAACCACTGAGTGAGGCATAGGCAGTACTATTTTTTGAAGCTCCCAGGTGATTCCAATGGGCAGGCAAGGTAGAAACCACCGTGTTAACAGAGAACTCCTTCAAGCAAGGGTGTCAAACTTCTTTTCACCACGGGCCACATCAACCTCGCTGTTGCCTTTGAAAAGCCACATGTAATTTCAACTCCTTATTAGTTAAGGAGTAGTTACATTTATACAGTCCTAAAATTATTTCAGCCCTTTGAAGGCAACCGTGAGGCTGACATGGCCCCCAGTGAAAATGACTTTGATGCCCCTGACTTAAAGGAAGCCTCATTAGCCTCGAGAACAGCAGTTCTCAGACTTTGGTACCCATTAGAGTCATCTGGGCAATTCTAATGTCCCCTGACCCCAGTTGAACCCCACACTAATTAAATTATAATCTCTGAGGGTTGGGAGCCAGCCAACAGTCATTTCTTAAAGCTCCGAATGTACAACCAGCTTTGAGAACCAATGTGTTATACTACAGGATGGTTTGTGATAGTCATACAAATCATTAGGTGTCTGGATGAAGAACTTCACTGATACAATAAAAATGCTTATTAGAATGCTCCAAAATAAAAAGGGAGAAAACAACAAGAATGTGAATTAGGTATGTAAAGATAATGATGCTCTAGTGAGCAGACCAGCCAGTAGGTTAACCATATTAAGAATGAGGGCAGAAACAGAAAAAGACCAAGCAAGACAAAGGGCAGAAAAGCAATGCGACCTGATGCCATTAAGAGATGTGTGATTGAATCTTTCAATCTCCATGTAATTAACAGAATATGCTCCTGTCCTATTCACTACTATGGCCAAATGTGTAAGTCTAAGAAAATTCAAAAGGAATTTTAGTGGTAGAAAAACGTTTCCAAATACTCAGATGTGTAAATTAAGTGATCGAATAACTTCAAAGCACCAAAAGGCCCGCTCTCATCTCTCACTCCCATTCTAATCAGAAGTTCCTGGCCACTTGAGGTTTGTTGAAGATTAGCTCCATAAGAACAGAATGTGTATTACATTTTAAATACAGCAAAAGGGATGGTTGAATTAAGATTATTTGATGATATAATGTTTAAGTGTTTATTTAATCTTTGCTTTTCTGTAAATATCTTTCAATGGTTAAAATATCATTTTTTAACTTTACTTTTATTGCTGACATGATTACAGATTCCCTTTCCTCCCCTCTCTTCCCTCTGGCCATCACCACACTATTGCCTGGGTCTGTTCGATTTTTGGCTAATCCCTTCACCTTCTTTAATCCATTCACCTCCCCCTCCCTCGCCTCTGACAGCTGTCAGCCTGTTCCATGTATCCACGCCTCTGTTTCTATTTTGTTTGTCAGTCTGTGCATAGCTTGTTCATTAGATTCCACATATAGTGAGATCATATGGTATTTGTCTTTCTCTGACCGGCTTATTTCACTTTGCACAATAATCCCTGGGTCTATCCATGCTGTCCCAAAAGGTAAGATTCCCTCCTTTTTTACGGCCATGTAGTATTATGTTGTGTAAATGTACTACAGTTTTTTATCCACTCATTTACTAATGAGAACTTGGGCATACACAAGAATAAACTCGAAATGAATAAAAGACTTAAATGTAAGTCACAAAACCATAAAAATCCTAGAAAAAAACATAGGCAATAAAACCTCAGACATCTCTCATAGCAATATTTTTGCTGATATATCTTATAGGGTAAGGGAAACAAAAGAAAAATAAACAAATGGGACTACATCAAACTAAAAGCTTCTGCACAGCAAAAGAAACCATCCACAAAATGAACAGAGAACCCACTGTACAGGAGAACATGTTTGCCAATGATACATCTGATTAGAGATTAATTGCCAAAATATATAATGAACTTACACAACTCAACACCAGGAAGACAAAAAACCGAATTAAAAAATGAGCAAAGGATCTGAATAAATACTTCCCCTAAGAGGACATACAGATGGCCCATAGACATATGAAAAAAATGCTCAAGGTCACTAATCATCAGAGAGATGCAAATTAAAACCACATGAGATATCACCTCACACCTGCCAGAAGGTTACCATCAATAAATCAACTAACAACAAGTGCTGGCAAGGATGTGGAGAAAGGGGAACCCCCGTGCAGTGTTTGGGGTAATG
>PVJI01007389.1:0-78758 GCA_004026765.1 Micronycteris hirsuta | reverse complement strand
TTTAGTAGGGCTCCAGGAGGGAGCACATATAAATGCATGTGTTCAGTCTACTATAGTTTACAGTTTTGGTCCAAATAATGACATTTAGGTCAACGCCAGACCACATATGGGACAGTGGTCCCATAAAATTATAATGGACCTGAAAAATTCCTATCATCTAGTGATGTCATAGCCATTGAAACATCATAGTGCAACATATTACTCACATGTCTGTGGTTACACTGATGTAAATAAACCTACAGCACTACCAGTCATAGGAAAATATAGCACATGCAGTTATGTACAGTACATTATAGTTGAATATAAAATAAATGACTGTCATTGGTTCATGTATTTACTACGCTATACTTATCATTAGAGTGCACTCTTTTCCTTACAGAAATAAGTTTGCTGTAAAACAGTATGCCTTATGGCAGCAGCAGACTCAGACCTCCCTCGTTTACCGTGTCTCTTGATTGCATCGTTTTCTTTTGTCCTTGATTTAATCTTGTGTTGTTGTATACAGTAACATGCTGCGCAGGCTCAGAGGCAATAGCTTATACCATATAGCGTAGGTGTGTAGGAAGCTATGCCATTGTAGATTTTGTGTGAAGTGACTTTGACATTCACACAGTGATGAAACTGCCTAAGGGAACCTTTCTCAGAACATATGCCCATTATTAAGCAGCAAACCATATGAAGAACCTTCCTTTCCTTCTTTACCCTCCCACCCTCTACCCAGGTAGTTTCTTTAGGCTAGAAAAAGACATTGTCAGAGATAATGGATGTAGCCATGAGCATATGGTTTATCTTATCTCATTATTTGAATACATTTTCGTTCTTATATGTATTCAGATTGTGTTTTTAACTTTAGAGACCAATGTGAACCCACTCAAGGTTTTAAAAGGAGTTGTGTGTCAACTTTCTTAGCTTCTTTGTTTATTTTGGTTTATCATCAACAGTATTTAAGTCAATGTTAATATTTGAGTTGTAGATATGTTCTTGTTTCATTAAGGATAAATAGAGTTTTCATAATTTTCATTTTCTGTTAATATTGGTAAATTTAGAGGAACTAGACTGGATTCGAAATTTGCATCTTCCATTTTTAATTGAAATTCTATTTCTGAAAAATTTAAATACCCTGAATTATTGTGTATGCTAGTTTGAGATAAAATCAAAATTACTTACCAGAAAATGCTTCAAGATTCATGAAAATAATCTCTTCTTAATGGCTATGCGATTTCCTTTTTTTCTTTATTTTTAAAAAATTTATTCTGGCAAAATTTGAAGTGTTTAATGTATAATTTTAATACTTATGTTTACTAACTCTTCAGTTTACGTAGAATTTTTCAATTTTATATAAAACTATATCTATGATAAGTAGTGAATATAAATTTAAAAAATATATTTTTAAGGGTGAGTCTATGATGATATAACATATTTTTTTCAGATTTTCTGCTGTGATGCCTGATAGTATTTAGATGCTCAAAGGTATTATCTGAACCAATCAGTGCAAAAATGGATCCCATCAAACACATGCCTACTTGTCAGATTTCACGTCCCATTTTTGCTTCTATCAACATAAGCAAGTCACTAGCAGGAGCATTCAGGAAGAAAATAAAAGTATGTGAAAATAAAACAGGCTCCCTCTGTACTCCTGAAACCTTGAACTTTAAAGATGAATGGAAAATCAGTAGCCTTTGTTTTTTTCATTTTGCCTAAATTTAATGGGTAGTATTATCTTTGGTTTGTTGTTTTCCTCAGGATCCAATGAAGTTTTATGAAGCAAGAAATGTTACCAGTATGACCAATATGAAATTAAATTCAAACCATGGGAGATAAACAGCTCCAGATTGTTATAAAATTTATGCAATGCATTTGTCTTTTTACTGATAAGAACTTAGCAAGGGCGCCTGCATATTCCTACAGCTTCTCAGAGTCCTTTGGACAGTGACTGAGGAGACAAACCATGCAGGAAACATTTAGAAAGAAAAAAAAAAAAGAACTTAGCAAGTTAAGCAGTAGAGGGAATCTAACCAAGAAATAAATGGAAGTGCTAGAGATTAGATAGGAACTATAGACATCAGAGAATATACCACCCATTATTAGGTATGAATTGGTTGGGTACTTAAATGTAACATGTATCTTTCTTTCCCCTCCCCCTTTCCCCCTCTGGGTTTTTTATGTTTTTCCTGGTTAGGTCTTAGACTCTAGTTTGTATTTATAGAGGAGTTTTGTTTTGCTTTTTCTTTCCTTGGGTTTCCAAACAGTTGTTTTTTTTTTTTTTTTCCTGTCCAACTTCTTGCCATCACAAACATATTAAAAAGGTACTGTTGGAGTCTGTTTCCGTTTGGTTCTAAGGTTGCCATCTGAAGGGAATTCAGGTAAGCACCTAGTTCACTAGACAATAGGGTGGCAGAAATATTTACAAATAAGACCCGCTATTTTTTTTTACATTTATTTATGTACATAGAGCCAAATATTCCTCACTACCAAATTCTAGATGTTAAAAAGTCTATTCAAACTCATGAAAAGCAAGGACCTACATCCAAGATTACTGTGTCCAGCAAAGCTATCATTTAGAATGGAAGGGCAGGTAAAGTGCTTCCCACAAGTTCAAGGAGTTCATCATCACCACACCCTTATTAAATGAACTGTTAAAGGGACTTATCTAATAAAAATATGAAGATCAAAACTATGAACAGAAAAATGATAACAGACTCACAATTATCAATAACTGAACCTAAAACAAAAACAAAAACAAGCTAAGCAAACAACTAGACCAGGAACAGCATCACAGAAATGGAGATCACATGGAAGGTTATCAGAGGGGATGGGGAGGGGGAAGAATGGGGGAAAAGGTACAGAGAATAAGAAACATAATTGGTAGATACAAAACAAACAGAAGGTGGTTAAGAATAGTATAGGAAATGAAGAAGCCAAAGCACTGATATGTACAACCCATGGACATGAACTAATGGAGGAGATTGCTGGATGGAAGGGGAGGTACAGTGTTGAGGGGGGAGAAGGGGAGAAAAAAATGAGACAACTATAATAATGTAAGCAATAAAATATATTTTTAAAAAGTTAAAAAAATAAAAAGTCTTTAAACCAAGAAGCAATATCATCATTCATTCTGAATGATGTCATATATAGTTTTATTTTATGAACCTTTTATTTCACAAAATGTATTTACTTCAGGATGGGAGCTTCTTAGCACACTATTAAGTTTCTTAACACTGAAAGTTCTTGTTTTCCTATGATATAATAGATTTTATTTTGCAAATAAGTATCATTACTAATATTCGCACCACGGTTTACAGATAGCAGGTCCCTGGTAAATGTTAGTTCCCTTTCCTTTGAATTTCTTCCCATCATTAAAATCATTAAGGTCATATTTAAAAAAGGGCCTCACTCATCTATAGTTTGAGTTATTATGAGACTTTTATAGGGAGAGTAGCACGGAAATACTGCTATCTCCAGATCCTTTAAAAGGTACAAGTTTGCCTTTAAGATTTCTAGAAAAACAGAGCTATAAAATGTAATTGCAAACCTCATATGTACAAATGATACCTTGCCTTTGCTACTACTGGTTTTCATGAAAAATCATATATTCTCAAATATATTCTAAGGGGTTTCAATGGAAATTTAACCTAATTTAGCACATGTTTAGGGCATTCATATTTGTTTATTGAAATACTCATACTGCAGGGAAATTATACAAGGGGGTGTTTTTTTATTTAAAAATATTTTTCTATAGTACTTCCATGAAAGAGGCCCAAAATAGCAAAAGGAATAATGATAAGTAGATGCAGTAATGCAGGCCAGGTATTTTCCAACTGATGACTGGCAAGAACTCTGTTCGAAACAGAAACCTGTAATGACAGTTATCAATATTGTACTGTCATATCCCAAAAGGTAGTTCATGGCAAAAAAAGTTTCATTCTGTGTGCTATTTTTAAATCTTCACAATACTCTCCAACATGGCAATGACATACTGCACAGAAAAAAAAAAAATCATTTCCAACTAAACTTTACTGTTGCAGTAGAGTATATTCTGCTAATTATTGCAAAGTTATTGCAGCTCTCAGTCAATCAAACTATTAAACACACTGTGGGATGTATGGTGTTGGCATACTGTGTTAAGATTAAACCATTCATTCCCAAGGTGAGAAAGAGGAACAAAGTAGGAGGGATCATAATACCTGATATCAAACTGTATTACAAGGCCACTGTAATCAAAACAGTCTGGTACTGGCATAAGAACAGACACATAGACCAATGGAAGAGAATAGAGAGCCCAGAAATAAACCCATGTCTGTATGGTCAATTAATATATAACAAAGGGGGCATGGGCATAAAATGGAGTAAAAATATTCTCTTCAATAAATGGCGTTGGGAGATCTGGATAAGTACATGCAAAAAAAAAACCAAACTAAACCATCAATTTACACTATACACCAAAATAAACTCAAGATGGATAAAAGACTTAAACATAAGTCATGACACCATAAAAGACCTAGAGGAGAACATAGGCAGGAAAATTTCAGATGTCCCATATAGCAATGTTTTCACCTAGAGCAAGGGTATAAACAAAAGAAAAAACAAATGGGACTACATCAAGTTGAAAAGCTTCTGCATGACTAAAGAAAACATCAGCAAAATGAAAAGGGAACCAACTGTATGGGAAAACATATTTGCCAATGATACCTCAGACAATGTTTTGATATCTGAAATATATAAAGAACTGACTTCTGGCCAAGATGGAGGCATAGGTAGATACACTGTGCCTCCTTGCACAACCAAAAGAAGGACAACAACAAATTTAAAAACTGAAAACAACCAGAACTGCCAGAGAATTGAACTGTATGGAAGTTTAACAACCGAGGAGAAGAAACATTCATCCAGACCTGTAGGAGGGGCGGAGAGGGGCAGCCTGGGTAGAGAGGACTCATGGCAAGGCAGTGGCTGGTGGACCAGGTGATTCCACATTTGTGTGTGAATAAACCAGTAGGAACAAGTGGGGAGCGAGACACACCACATAAACCAGGCTTCTAGCACAAGGAAATAAAGCCTCAAAACCTCTGACTGAAAAAACCTGTAGGGGTTGAGGCAACAGGAGAAACTCCCAGCCTCACAGGAGAGTTCATTGGAGAGACCCACAGGGTCCTAGAACATACACAAACCCTCCCACCCAGGAATCAGCACCAGAAGGGCCCAATTTGCTTGTGGGTAGCTGAAGAAGTTACTGAAAGCTGGTCAAGAGCCCAGCAAGAGACTTTGTTTGCTTTTGAACATAAACTGAAGGGCAGGGAATAGGGGTGGGAAAGGGGATGTAGGGCAGAGGGGAATAAAGGGGAGATAGGAGAACAGTAATAGCATAATTAATAAAATATATTTAAAAAATGTATATAAAGAACTCACATGACTCCACACCAGGAAGACAAACAATCCAATTAAAAAATGGGCAAAGGACCTGAACAGACACTTCTCCAAGGAGGCATACAGATGGCCTATAGACACATGAAAAAATTCTCAACATCACTAACCATCAGAAAGATGCAAATTAAAACCACAATGATATATCACTTCACACCAGTCAGAATGGCCGTCATTAACAAATCAGCAAACAACAAGTGCTGGTGATGTTGTAAGGGGAAACTTAGTACACTGTTGATGGGAATGTAGACTGGGGCAGCCACTGTGGAAAACAGAATGGAATTTCCTCAAAAAGGTAAAAATGGAACTGCATTTTGATCAAGTGATTCCACTGTTGAGATTATACCCCAAGATCCTGAAACATCAATTCAAAAGAACCTATACACCCCAATGTTCATAGCAGTGTTGTTTACAATAACCAAGTGCTAGAAGCAGCCTAAGTGCCTAAGAGTAAATGAGTGGATCAAAAAACTGTGGTACGTTTATACAATGGGACTATGGAGCAGAAAGAAAGAAGGAACTCCTACCCCTCACAACAGCATGGATGGAATGGAGACTATTATGCTAAGTAAAATAAGATAAGCAGTGAAAGACAAATACCATATGATCTCATCTATAAGTCGAACCTAGTCAACAGAACAGACAAGCTAATAGAACCAGAGACGTGGAAGTAAAGGGTAAACTGACAGTGACCAGAGGGGGGAAGGAAGGGGAAAACAGGGAGAAGAAGGGGAAGAGGCAAGTCAAGAAACTTGTCTAGAGGACCCATGGGCATGGACAATGGGGTGGGGTTTGACTTTGGGAGCACGGGGGAGTCCAGAAGGGGGAGAGCAACAAGAAAAAATTGTGGGACAACTGTAATTGAACAATATATTTTTAAAAAGCACTGTTTTAAGTATGGAAAGTCAGACAATGTATACGTAAGCCCAGGAATACATCTGCAGTGTTTAAAACTGTCCGTTTTTAGTAGTAACATTGGATATATTATTATCAGTCTGTGGCAGGGTAGTTTATGCTCATAATGCAATTTTCAGCTCCCTAATTTTTAAGGTCTATATGAGTAGTTTGGGCCAATTAAATCCTAAGAGATTCTGTGTGTCACTTCTGGGTTGAGGCTATGGAAACCCATATGTGATTTTACAGTCTTGCTCTTGCTTTGCTGCCCCAGATGTGGAGTCCTTAATGCTTTAATGCAGCTTTCAAATCTTAGAGCTTCCACAGCCTGAGTGTCTGAGTGACTGAGTGGAGCAAAGCCCCCCGTAATCTGCAAAGGACATAGAGCATGAACAAGAAGGAAACTTTGGCTGTGTTAAGTCATGGGGATTTTTTTTTTTTTTGGTACCTTTCAAGAAATTTTTTCATTTTATCTAAATTATCTGATTCACACAGAAGTGGAGATCACCTGGAGCATTATCAGTGGGGAATGGGAGGAGGGAGAATGGGGAAAAGGTACAAGGAATAAGAAGCATAAATGGTAGGTACAAATTAAGAAGGGGGAGGTTATAGGGAATGGAGAAGCCAAAGAACTTATATGTACAACCCATGGACATCAACTAATGAGGAGGGGGATGCTGGTGGGAGGTGGGGTGGAGGGTGGAGGAGAATAAAGGGGAGAAAAAAAATGAGAGAACTGTGATAGCATAATCAATAAAATATACTTTAAAAATAAATAAATCATCTGATTCATTGGTATGGACATTTTAATGATATCATCCTATTTAAATATCTGTAGAATCTGTGGTGATATAACCCCTCTCATTCCTGCGAATGATTAATTTGTGCCTTCTCTTTTTCCTGTTCAGTCTAGCTAGTGGTTAATTGATTTATTTTTTTTTATCTTCTCTACAAACAATATTTAGTTTTTATTGGTTTTTCTACTTGTTTTAAATTTTCTATTTAGTAGATTTGTACTCTCATATACTGTTTTTTCTCTTCTACTTACTGTAAGCTTAATTAATCTTTTTCTGGTTTCTTACAAAAGAAACTGAGATCATTGCTTTGAGATCTTTCTTCTTTTCTGACATAAGTTTTTAGTTAGTGCAATAAATCTGCCCCCTAAGTATAGATTTATTTTGTGGTACATATTTTGGTAGTGTGTTTAATTTTTATTCAATTCAAAATACTTCCTAATTTTTTTTTGGCCCCATGGGTTATATATATTATTTAGTACCCAAGTTTTTGAGGGTACTCTGGAGATTTTTCTACTACTGATTTTTAATTTAATTATATTTTGGTTAGAGAATGTACTTTTCATGTCTTTCAAATTTATTGAGACCATTTTGATGACCCTGAATGTATATCTATCTTGATAAATATTCCGGTGCATTCTACAGTTCTGGGCTGCCCGATAAATTTCAGCTAGGTGGAGAGGGTTGATAGCATTCTTCTATCGGCTTACTGATTTTTTTATCTACTTGTTCCAGCAATTATTGAAAGAGGGTTTACTGAAATCTGACTGTAATTGTGAATTTGTCTCTCTCTTTGAAGTTCAGTTTCTATTTCATGCATTTTGAACCTCTGTCATTAGGTACATGAACATGTAGAATTATTATGTCCCTCTGATGTATTGACCCGGGAATAATTATGCAATGGTTTCATTATCCCTGATAGTATTGTTTTCATTGAAATTTACATTGTTAGATATTAATATAGTCACTCCAGCTTTCATTTGGCTAGTGTTAGCATGATATGCCTTTTTCTGTCATTTTTTAAAAAATCGATGTGTGTGTTTACATTTCAAGTGAGTTATAAGTTAGATCTTGCTTTCTTTAAAATCCAATATGACAATTACTGTCTTTAAATTGTGGCATTTAAAGCATTTATATATCATATCATTTTGATGATACAAGTTAAGTCTATCATTAATTTAACTTTCCATTTTCATATCTTTTCTATCTTCCTTTGTATTGACTGTTTTAAATTATGCTATCGGCCCTGGCTGGTGTAGCTCAGTGGATTGAGTGCAGGCTGGGAACCAAAGGGTCACTGGTTCAATTCCCAGTCAGGGCACATGCCTGGGTTGCAGGCCAGGTCCCCAGTGGGGGCCACGTGAGAGACAACCACACAATGATGTTTCTCTGCCTCTCTTTCTCCCTTCCTTCCCTTCCGTCTATAAATAAATAAAATCTTTAAAAAAATTATGCTATCATATTTCCTTGGTTAACTTAGCTATACCTCTTTGGGTTTTCTTTATTATTATTTAAGTGATTGCTCTAGAGTTTATACTATACATCTTTAACATCGAAATCTGCCTTTAAGGAATATTATGCCACTTCACAAACAGAGTAAGAACTTTATAATGGCATACTTCCATCTCTCCTTTTTCAGCCTTTTCATTGTTTTCGTATAGTATTATTTTGGCCATGTGTTTTACGTATGTAGTAAACCCTATGCTACATTGCTATGATTTTTAAAGAGTCAGTTACCTTATAAAGTATTTAAATAAAAAAACTTGTATGTTTGCCTATATTATATAGATCCTTATTTCCACGTTATCATTTTTCTTCCTTTGAAGGACTTCCTTTAACATTTCTCTTAAAGTCTTTATTTTGCCTTAATCTCTGAAAGGTATTTTTTTCTAACTAATAGAATTTTAGATAGGCAGATTTTTTTTTTTAATCTCAGTTATTTTAAAGATGTTTCTCCACTGTCTTCTTAATTGCATTGTTTTCCAATGAGGCATTTCCTGTCATCTTTACCTTTGTTCCGCTATCTATATAATTTTGCTCAGGCTGCTCTTAAAATTTTCTCTTAAGAAAGCTTATCTCTTAAGAATACTTGGGTTTGAACAAAACCTGGTTTTGTACAATTTGATGACGATATGCCTTAATGTAGTCTTCGTCATGTTTCTTGCCCATGAGCTCCTTGGATCTTGGATTTATTGTTTTCATCAAATTTGGAAAATGTTTTGGCCGTATATCCAATTATTTTTCCCTTCTTCCCCCAATTAGGGATTTCAATTCCATATATATCCAACTGCTTGTACTGCTCACTGATACTCTGTTCATTAAAAAATTTTTTCACAGTTAGGTTCATTGTGGATGGTTTCTATTTTTATGTCCTGACTTTACTAACCTTTTCTTTTGCAATGTCTAATCTGCCATTAATCCCAAGAATATATTTGTCATCTCAGACTGTAGCTTTTATTTCTAGAACTTAGATTTTGGTCATTTTTACATTTCATATCTCTGCTTATATTTTTGCCCATTTCTTGGTGATTACTGTCATAAGTGTCTAGTGTATAGTGTCCTGAAACTGTTGTTTCATACTGTTTGTCAAGTCTTTTGGATGTTTCAGGTAGGGTGAGAGATGGTAAATCTGCTCCTTGTAACTCTATCTTGGCTAAAAAGGCAAGTCCCTTTGACCTTATGTTACCACAACATAATCTTGTCTCTTCTGACAAATACAGATACATCTTCACCAAATTAGAAAGACTATTAGCAAAATACCAGTGAACTTGAAATAAAAACAAAATCCACAGTGATTTAAGACATCTTTAACTTTCTTGTTATAGAAAGATATCAGGTTTTCTATTAGTAGAAAAAAAGACTATCTCAAATCCTGAGAATTCTACATAATACACTTCTGGAAAATAATGTGGATTTGGTTTTATCCAACCCCCAATGGACATAATTGCTTAGCATTGGTGTGTACGGAGTATACAGATCTAGTCTTTAAAGTTGAATAGTAGAAAACATTTACATTATTTCTTGGGATGGAGGGAGTAGCATGGGAACATAAATAACTAATTCAGATTAAACTTTATAAGAAAGATGCACCATATGTTACTTGGTCTGAAAATTCATAACAGGAACAGAACTTAACTTTAGTAATAATATTTCTGCATGGTCTCATAAATAATGGAAATTTGACCTGCAATAACAGATGTAGCTGAAGTAATGGCTCAAAGTGGGATTTGAGAATTCACATTGTATGCAATAACTTGTATTTCTTGAATGAAACTGTCCTTGCTTTTGACTCTTAGCCATTAAGTTCTTTAATTTTTTTCTTCTCTCTGTTTAAAGTAATTTAATTTATTTTAGGCAATTTAGAAAAGGTAAAAAGTATTCATATTCTTACTAGCCTAAAGCATTCATTTTAAAATATTTTCATCATCTTTTAATCAATCCTTATCCATGTGTGTGCACGTGTGTGTACAGTTAAAACTGAGAAGTACACAGCATAGTGTAGTATACGGCAGAGTAAGAACTTGGGTTCTGCACCATACTTTCCGGCTTCAAATCCTCACCCTATCACTACCTAGCTCTTTGATTCTGGCCAGACTATGTGTATCTCTCTGCCTTCTCTGTATAAGGTGAGATCACATTATCTATCTCACGAGGGTGCTTTGAGGATCTAATGGAATAATATTATAAAGTACTTAAAATAGAGACTGGCACATAGTAAGTACTCAATATTAGCTATTGTTATAGATACATATTTCTATAGATTCTTCATAATTGTTTATTTTTGAGCCACATTTTACTATCTTTAAGATCTGTAATTTACTGAATTAATTCCTCATTTTTATTCAAGTTATTTCTAAATGTCATAATACAAATGCTAAACGAAATCTTCATATGTGTATCTCTGATTCTGTTTAATCATATATCAGAATGGGATAATTGTGTAAACTTGTTTGTATGTGATTTTTCAAAAAAAGCTATACTGGAATACAATTATTATGTTGAATTATTAATTCTTTTAAAAAAAGAATTGGCATTTTCTTTAATGATCAACCTAAAGCAGATGGCAGATTGAAAAATCACTTAAAAATCTTAAGTTCTTGAACACTTATATCATAGATTGATAAGCTCTCTCTCTACCCATGATGAAGAGAAAATATTTTAGTGCTGCACTTATTCATCCAGAAAGAACATGAATGGGATGAGAAGTAACATAAAAAGAAGAGCTAGATATATATTCTCAGATGTCAAAAACTAATATACAATTAAACTAAGATATCATAAAAAATTCATTATATTATAATTAAAACAAAAGTCTTTACTCAAAAAGACATGGTTCAAAATTATTTAAACAAGTTTAATTTAGATAAAAACTGTGAGTTCTGAAGCTTTTGGAGTGCCAAGGATCTGGAAGCTCCTGTAGACCAGAAATGGTGCCGTGGCCATTTTTGGTTGTCTACCACACTAATGCTTTACAGTGTTACTAATGCTACAAAATGATAGTATCGCCATTTATTAAAAGTGTATCAATACTGATACTGCAATGCGTATACCTCCGATGGTAACTTCCTCACTTTAATGTACTCTCTGATTTTCTCTTTCACTGGACACAGGGCTCCCTGGAAACAGGATTTGTGTCTTAGTCATATTTTATTTCAAAACCAAGCACAAGACTTAGTGCAGAACACGGTCTTAATACATGTTTACTGCATGAGTGAAAAATTTGAATCATTGCAACTTAAAAGACCAGGATAATATAATGTCTTTCTAAAACAATTCTAGTTCATTAAAAAACTAATTTTCTTTAATAGCAGAATGAAAAAGATCATGTCAAAATAGGAAATAGTTAAGAGATTTACAAAGGTAGAACTAGTCTTAAATATTGAATTAGGATGAATAGTCCTTTCCTCAGGAAATGTTATGGGGGAAATTATACTTTCAGAAGATACCATGGTGCTTAGCTTCTGCTCTTGCAATCTATTTTGACAGACAGCATTCAATATTGAAGGACAGTTCCAATTTAGACCAGTAATGTGTTATGTAATAGTATTAGTTAAGCAATCAGAATTTTTCTGGTAAATTATTTCATAGCTGTTAGTTACATCAATATTTCATTCAAATACTTTTTTTCTTAATGGGATATTTTTACATGCAAACCACTTTGGACATGATTTAATTGGCCTCATTCTACTTCTTTGTTAATGCATTTTCTGTGCTTTGTGCTTTACATTCTGATTCCAATATTTCAATGACCACCTAGATTTTAATATCAATTAATATAATGCCATTTTGTGTTTACATTAGAGTCTTTCCTGTAGGGATATCTCAAAGCATTTAACTTAGTGCAATTCTTTTTTAGATGTTTAGTGCAGGAGAACTTTTATCTGTATTCCAAGTAAGGTACCAAAGGGTATAAAGATTATTTCTTAATTAAAACCACATTCAAATTTAGAGATAAGTCTCACACGAGCATGCAGGTTGTGCATTTTTTCAAAACGATCTTTCCCATAGAGCAGAAATCTTAATTTTTAAAAAATATATGAAGCATTGGAAATGCTGATGAAAGACAGATAAGGACCTCTGAGTAAAAACAAACAAACACAAACTCATGGTTACATGTTATACTTTTTTTTTTAGCATACAGTTGCCAACGCTGTCACAAATTCTCAGCAGAATGTCCATTATCCAGGAATTAAGATGTGGACTCCTTTGTTCTAGAGGGTATATTTTATCATTGACATTGTTATCCTCATTATCATCATCATCACCAACACAATCATCATGAGTTGTTTCTATAATAGTTCAGAATCTAAATGTACGTGGATTGATATTGTTTGATTAAGAGAGTTAAAGGCCAACCCACCCTGTCACCCTGAAACCCTTAGCCTCTTCATTATTATCATAGAATTTTTTTGATCTAAGAAATGGGGTTACTTGTATATTTGGTTGTTTATTTATTTTCCTAATTTACTTGTTTAGTGTCTGTCTCTCTGATCAGAATTTTATTTCGATGAAGGAAAGTATTTGACTTGTTAGTTTAGTACTAATTCCTTAGCTTTGAGGTATAGACTGAATAATTTCTTGTTGACTACATGAACTGCAAAGAATTCAGTGAGTATGGAATGAGGTAAAAGAAGAGAGAGTGGTGAGAAATGCAGCTAGAGAAATATAAAGTTCTTGGAATAAGTAAGGCAATACCCGGGGTGTGGACTTGATCCCCAGGGCTATGTGGAGCCATTGAAAAGATGCAAGCAGGGCTACTCCTTATGTAGATATGTAGGGCTGAGAGATCATAGGGATTGCATTGTAGAGACTGGATTAGAGGGAAGCCAGATTGAAAGCAAGAGATCGGTTTGGAAATTTTAAAGAAATCCAAACAAAAGACAAAAAAAAATGGAAAGAGTGAGACAATTCTAACTGCCTCTCTTAGGTTGATGTTTTCTACTTCCTGGTTTACACAAAGAGATACAGGAGCAAAACAAAAGAAAGTATGTAAGCTAAAGCAAACAACATAGTGAAGAAATTCTACAGTAAATCCAGTGTTCCCCAACTTTGAATATCCATACTTTTGGGTGGTCCCTCTGCTTCAGGGTGGTTCCTGGATGTGTGGCTTGCTTGAAACCAAGGAAATTCAACAAGGGTAATCAGATGCCCTACCGTGATTATGTAACATCCATGTGTTACCTGTCTAGTAAAGAGACTTTCTGCCTTGTTTGCTACAGCCCAGTTCTACAACCACAAGAACTCAATCTGGCTAACAACTGTCTGATCTTAGAAGTGAATCTTTCCCCAATTCAGCCTTGAGATCAGACCTCAGCCCCAGCCAACACCTTAACTGTAGCCTCAGGAGATTCTGAAGTAGAGAAGTCAGCTATGCCATGCCCAGACTCATGACACAGAAATGATGTTATTAACTAATGTGTGGTGTTTCAAGCCATTGCATTTATTGTTATATAGCTACATAGCAAAACATAACCAACACAACATATTAAAAGAAAAGAAGGTAAGGAAAAAATTGTAGAGACTAAGCATGAAAACTGCTCTAGAAGTGGGCAATACCCTATGAGTGAATTAAGATATTGGCAAGTGGCCTGGCCAGTGTGGCTTATCTGGTTGGAGCATTGTTCTGTAAACTGAAAAAGGTCACAAGTTTCGTCCCCAGCCAGGGCACATAGGAGAGGCAACTGGTCAATATTTCTCTCTCACATTGGTGTTTCTCTCCCTCTCTTTCTCCCTTCTTTCCCTTCTCTCTAAAATCAATATGCATGTCCTTGGGTGTGGACAGAAAAAAATAATGGCAAATGGATACCATGGGCCTGCTATCTGTACCCTCAGTTTTGGAGTTTGTTTTCTTTTATAGTGCTTATCATTATAATAAAACAGGTTTTCAAGTATTTGCTGGATTCCTCTCTCTCCTAAATAGACTTTAAGCTTCCTAACACCAGTGATAGTGGGAACATTTCTTTTGTTCCGCACTCTATCTCAGTTTTAGCACATCCTGGCAGAGAGTGTCACTCAAAAATACACCTATTTAAAATATTCGATGGGTGAATAAAAGCAGAAACAGCAACAAGTTCCTGGGTCTAAGGTCTTTCGTCCAAAGTTGTGTTGTAAAGGCACCTGGCAGAGAGCCCTGAGAATCTGGCTCTAGGAGACACACACACAATTATTTCCTAGAGAGAAGTTGTTCTTATCAAGCCCAGACAGACCAGGCAGATCCTGCTGAAGTCAGTCAGTTGCAATTGAAGGACAGCACCCTTGTGACATTTTTTTTAATCTTCCTCTTTATCCTTTTCCAGACTTAACTCCTTTCTGATTGAGAACACTTTGTTCACCCCATCCCACCTGTTTTCCATCCCAAGATGCATTTATTTTCTCTAAGGATATTGTGTTCTGTCTTTATAAGATAGAAAAGCAAAAAAAAAAAAAAAAGAAAGAAAACACATTAACAGTGCTTCATTAATCTTTTCTCACACTCCTTGCTCTGGCGGCACATGTGTGATCTGCCTTCTGACTAAGTCCAGTCACTCTTAATGTCCCCAAAGCAGATTTCCCCATCAAAGCTCTAGGAAAATTGGCATCAGACCTGCGGTCACTCAGCCTTTGCTTTTTGCTCATTTCCAAATTCCCAAATGCTAACTTTTTACATCATTTTCCCTCCCAGAGTTTATTCTAAGAATTCTTGCTGTTCAATGCTCTGATTTTACCTCCTTAATATTATCTTTATCTTTTTTGCCACTTTGATTTTTTCCTACTCCAGTTTATCTATCTGAACACATTCTCTCTCTCTTTTTTTAATTGCTAAAAATGCCATCTACAGCAGCAAGTCTGGAGTTTTATTTTATACAACTACTACCAGGAAATTCAGAGTGAGTTCAGTGTTTAAAATAACCTTTCTCCCTCCGTTACCCAAGTATATTAAGTCAAGATATGTAGACAAATAACATAGATAAAAAAAGTCCAACATACGAAATAACCCGTTAGCATCAAAATAATTTCCTTCAGACATTGTCTTATGGTAAGTAGGAAAGAAAAGTATACTCATTCATCCATTTCTTTTATTCAGAAATGTGACATTTTAGATGTTCAATAGAATGCCCAGCACCAACACCTAAAAATATTAGATTAAAAACATTTTGTAAAAATCTTTTTTTTTTTTTTAAGAGCAAAGCTGGCCTGGCAGTAGAGTAAGGAAAGGAATCAGGGGTTACTTACGACAGGGAAGCTCAGATGCAGATGCGGGACAGTGTATTGAAGTCAGTGTTTGCCTCAGGGGAACTGACGCCCCCGTGGCCCAAGGCCTGGGTTTCAATGGGTCAGGCCTGAATAGGACAGGGGAAGAAGCTTGGCACCTGAGTGGAGTAAGAGACAGAATTGGGACCTTGAGCATGACATGAGACCCTTAAAGTGTGACATATTTTAAGGCTGAATTGGGAAAATCTGATTCTGCAAGAAACAGGAAGAATACATGTCTCATTTGCTCTTGGTGCTGGGTGAAACTTAAAAAAAAAATGAGAATTCCTATCTATAATTCTATACACAGAAACAAACATAGATGCCTTTTAAAAAAATACTTTAATTGTTATCTTCAAATAAGTCCAGAAAATAGTTTCAAATAAGACTAATGATCACAAACAATGATGAACAAGAGTTACAGAAGCAACCAACTGCAGAATCAGACCTTAAGGAATACAGATCTTTGAATTATTCAGTATAATAAATAAACTAAGCATATTACATATTTAAAAAATCAGAGGAGATTAAAAGAATGATTAAGGGTTTTGAGATTTTCAGAACTGATAAGGCAGATTTGAGAAAGAACCAAATAGAACTTAGAGAAATTAAAAAAAAAATCAATATAATAATTGAATTTGAAACTGTGTGGGTGAAACCTAGGGAGAAGATAAACTGAAATATAGAGCTGAAGAAATTTTAAAATACTACGCTTAAAGAGACAAAACTTATATATAAAAAAAAAAGGCATTAAGGACCATACAGGATAGAATGAGAAGATTTAACAAGCATTTAACCATAGTCCCAGAAAAAATCTGCAGTGTGTCGAATCTGTGCATGCAGAGTAAGGACTCTAGAGTCAAAAGTTCTATACAGATTTCTGACTGTGGGTTTTCAGTGACCCTGACCTGTGTTGTTCAAGGGTCAACTGTATTATCATTGCCTTGAAGAAATAAATAGACACTGTCACCTTCAGGTTTGTGAATGGGTCTGCTTAGGACCAGCCAGTTGTGTGTGGGTTCTCAACTGAGTGTAGGAAGGATTTCACAACAGGAATCCAGGTGACTGTGAAGGTACGTTTATTAAAGCTGGGGACAGTGAAACAAGGAAGGGCTCAGCATAGAGGAAGCAACAGGAGAGACTAGGTGGGGCTGCCTCAGATCACTGGGAAATCAGAGACAAGGGGGCCTTGGAGGCAGGTGCAGGGGATCAGCCTGGGACAAGCTGCCAGCTGCCCATTGCCTTGCAGTTTAGGAGATGCATGCCCGTGGAGAAAGAAGTGGGGGAGAAGAAGGGACAGGGAAGGATGGGGCTGTTCCCCTTTTGTCTTGAGGCTTTTCTCTCTCTCTTGCAAGTGGGAATCTTAAGGGAGTCCTCACAGGAGGGTTTCAACAGAATATCCATCACTCTTCCAGGTGTACCCTTTCAGTGTCATGGTCTCCACTGATTGGTCAGTGCCAGGTCAGGGGGTCATTAGTCACTGCAGCTGGCCCTGGTGTCTCCGACCTGGTTTTGCTGCCCTTCTGGGCCTGAAGCTGAAATATACCTGAGGCCTAGATATTAAGAGAGGTGACCTTTTGTATCAGTTGTAAATTGCTCAGCCAGTTTGTTCAGCTATCTGTCTCAGTTTCTCTATTCTGCTTGCCAAGGAATTTTCCTAGCTTCTTAATTTTATTTGTATTATCTGCTTAGCATCCACTTGTACTGATGATTCCAGCTGGGTATGTGACTCTGCATTCAACACATTCTCAAATGTCTGCTGGGTCAGTTTCCTTTTTCAGACTTTGAGTAGATATAAACAAGAAAGTGTAGAAAGAGGGACTATAAAGAGAAGCGAAGGAGCAGAGAAGAGTCAGCAAATTCGTACTTCTCTTCAGATGTGAGGTTACTTAACGAGAAGGTCTCTGATACCCTCACTCAGACCAAGGCAGTGCTGCCAGGCATGTTTCTGTAGAATTCTACACTCCCCTACCCCCACTAGCACATCATGTTTTACTATAATTGCTCAGTGCCTCTCTCCTCACACTTAACTTTGACACCATGAAGTGAGGAGCAAGTTTGCCTTCTTCTCTGTTGTATTTCTGGCACCAAGCTCAGTACTTGGCAAAAAGTAGGACTTCAATAAATGTTTATTGAATGGATGACCAGACAAGACAGATGCTCCCAAGTTTTCATTAGCAAGCATAAATGTAACTGCAGTAGGCTAAAGAAGAACTTGGGAACTATTCTCCTCTGCTCCCCTCTCCTTCGCCTCTTCCACTGTTGGAACTCTACTCTTTTGTGAAATGCAAGTCTTCCAGGCCATTCTCAAAAGCCCACATTAAAACTAACTATGTGTCTTAATGGATCATTAAGATCAGGTAATTTGAAAAATATAACTATTGTCATTAGATCTACTATTGATTTTTTTCTTTTATTCAAGGGCATTTTTTCACATCATATCTACCTGGTAGAATCTAATGTATGCCAGAGATGGATTGGGAATGCTACCAAGTTATTTTCATTGATTTTTTAAAAATTCTGTTCTAGCTGGTATGGCTCAGTGGATTGAGTGCTGGCCTGTGAACTAAAGGGTCGCTGGTTCAATTCCCTGTCAGGGCATATGCACAGGCCAGGCCCCCAGTAGGGGGTGCTCAAGAGGCAACCACACATTGATGTTTCTATCCCTTTCTTTCCCCCTTCCCCTCTCTCTAAAAATAAATAAATACAATCTTCTTTAAAAAAGTTCCTTGAATAATGTGTTGTTGGCTGGAGGTTAACTTTATTTTTGCAAAACAAAATTTGGTAGACTTGGATTTTTAAAGGTGCAATTACAGTGAGGTTTGTCTCAACCCTTAATTGATTTCCATAAACCACTGTGCTGTATGTTTGCTCCAACTGCAGCGCTGTGTTTAATTTTAACCCACGAAGTTATTAGTATAGAAACACAGAGCTATGGGATATTGGAATTATAAGGTTTTTTGGGATAATTTAGTTCTAGTTTCTCATTTTATTCATTGCTACCTAGCTCTGACATTCCCTGTATAAAGTGATAATGTGAAAAAATAGAATTTGTTTCTGAAGGTTAATCATTTCTGGAGAATTTTAGTCTAACCTCACAAACATTTAAAAAAAGAAATTTGTAGAAAATATTTCCTACTTAAAAAAGAAACTTACTAGAGAATACTTTAAGATATTTATGATTCTAGAAGTTTGATAAGATAAGGTTAAAGGGGTGATGTTCAGATATCTGATCTACCACTAAAATAATCTAAACCAATGGAAGACAAACTTCTCTAAAGGATCAAATTGAGGATATTTTAGGTTTTGTAACTCGTGTCTTTAGCAAGTACTTAGTTCTATCTTTGTCCCAGAAAGTAAACATAGACAATACATAAATGAGTGAACTTGGCTGTGTTCCCATAAAATTTCATTTACAAAAATAAGCAGCAGACTGGATTTGGCCTGAAGCCTGGTAAACTAATAAGCCTACCCCTGATATCCGTATTCAGCTGGATTGCAATGGCCTAATTAACTATATCATTCCTCTCATGAAACTCTATATCAAAAAGATTTATCCACAAACATGTTGCGAACTGCTGTTACAGGCTTCAGAATTACCACAGAATGCTTTCATTCTATATTAATATAAACACCTGGAAAATATTTTTCAGGGTATCTGACAATTTCTTGCTGAATTTTTCAACAGATTACTGAAACACTAAGGAACCAGAGGGAAAAATTTTGGATCTAAAAGAAAGAGCAAGACAAATTATTTTTTCCTGTTTCTCCCCTGGGTGGCATCTGCTTGTAACAAAAATTGTGTCTCACTTTGCAAAACTGAACAATGTGTGGCAGGAAAAGCATACCAGGGTAAACACTGGCTTACTAGGAAATAAGGAACCCCACATTCTGAAATCACATTCCCCCCAACTGGAACTTTTAGAAATAAGTCTGTGCCTCACAGGATGGCCTTGGCAACCTTCACCAGCTATGATAAGAGTGACAGAGAAAGACCATCATGATTCTTAGCTTACATTTCCTGTCCTCGAAGCTGTTTTGTGTTATTATTTTGGGTTTCTATTTTTACTGTTGTTGTGTTGTATCTTGCTATTGTCTATTCTCACTGCAACCTCTGAAAATTTATGAAGGACAACCACCACATACTCATAGGATATTATAATGAGGAAAAGTTATTATAAAAAAAAAATATGTCAGCCGAAGAGTTCTATCCTTTTCAAGAATTACTCTGAGAGGCTATAAGCTTAGGCTGGTGGCAGTGCCATTGTCCAGGATGCATGTACAGCTGCTCAGTTGGAACCCCTTCAGATTTTCTGCAACAACATTTTGAACATTTTGGAGGGTAACAATGCTTCATCCTTCGGGAGTGTGCTGGATTTTGTATGAACAGTCCTAACTTATTCGGAACTAAAGCACACGAACAAGGTGAATCACCAAGTTGCATAACACAATTTTTCAGCTGAAACGGAAACGGGCAGTTAGAGATACTGGGGCTGGAGAGTGTCCAGCACCGGGGAACAGGATAGGTCAGGATCAAAAATGACAGTTTTCTTATGTGACTGGCAGTCAGTGTGTCAACACAATTTCCAAAGTGTCCACACTCCAGGAATGTTTTGAGCATTGGAATTAGTGTCTGACTTCCCAATGAGACCACTTTTAAAGAAATATCTATGTGTGTATTTTTTTTCCTTTTTACTGACTTTATTGAGTCACAGTGATTAACACAATGATACAGGTTTCAGGTGCACAATTCCACATCATCTTTACCCTGTATTGTGTGTTCGCCACTCCAAGTCAAGTGAATTAAGCCAGTCAAAGAAAGGCAAGTACCATATGATTGAACTCATACATGGAATCTAATGAACAAAATGAACTAACAAGCAAAATAACAACAGACTCATAGATGCATGCATTTTTAATTAACTTTTTGTTTAACAAAAATCAGCACGAACTATGTGCCATTCCTTGTCTTATGAATTTTGCAAATATGAAGACACTAAACCACTTAATCCTGTGAGATAGTTAATGTCATTAACTACATTTTACAAATGAGAAAACTGAGATCAAACAACTTACACCAGGTCTAACAGCTAGTTAGTGTTGTGTTTGAATTACCTCCCACTCAGTATGCTTCTACATGGCGTTCGGTTCAGCGCTTATCGGCCACGTGCTCTAGCAGACATCCCCACGGAGCATGGGTTCCTGCGGTGAACTGCCGTCTCGCTGTTTCTCTCCTCCCTCCAGCCTGAGTATATCATATACGTTCTATCAAAAACATCTCTTCCAGCCGGAAGAGATTTAATATGGGAACTCGGGAACTTCAAACCCAGTAGAAGAGCTAGAGGGCGAAGGACAAGGAAGGGTTTCAGGAAGTCAGAACTGCAGGACACACCAGCGGCGTCCTCGGCTGCCTCCACAATGGATATATCACATCTTCCAAGGCACACAGGCCTTTTGCTGGAAGAACACAAGTGTGTTTTTGCTTTGCTTTCACCTCCTAGATATTCCAATATCTTGAAAAATTATTTCTGATTGGTAGCCTGTAATCAGCAACACTGCTAGTAAAGATTCTGAAAAACGTAGTTCCGGTGCGTAGCGTTCCCACCTTCCAAGGAGAAAATAAAATGAGGACAGTGACGTTAAGTTGCCAACAGGCACACAGGAAGTCAGGGGAAGTTTGCTCCAAAACCATCGGTTTTGTGGCACACTAGCCAGACCGAATAATAAAAGGTCTACACATTAGACTCGGTGTCAGAGAATCAATATTTACTAGTTATCTGTTGTGCATCAGCAATAGGACTGCTACTTACAACCATCTTCCATATTTTAGTATTGACTTTACTTGGGATGGACAATTCCTCCTTCTTTACATGGGATAGGGAATCGTAGGAGTCTGACAGTAAACAGGAGTGAACAAATAGGAGGGAGAGAAAACGAAATACATAGTAAATTGGTTTTACTTTTATTCTCTGTGAGACGGTTTTATGCCATATTTTTTAAAGTGATCTTTCTCATACAAATAATCACAGAAAAACGGCCAAGAGAAATGCCTGTTTTTGTCGGCTTTTAAAAAGCATGGAAGTTAAGGCTTTAAGCATTTACGATTTGAATTTAAGGCTTAGATGGCTCAGATGCAATACAATGACCTAGAAAGGCTAATGCTTTATGGTACAAAATTTGAAAAATATTCAGCTGAATGCCTCTAGGGAACTACCTTTGGAGATAAAAAGAAATCGTTTGTTAAATTGCCTCTCTCTCTCTTTCTTTCTCCATTTCATCCACTGGGGGGGAAATACATGGGCAATGTGGACCCCAAGCTTGCTGAGCAGACACCTAATACTTCATAAATACATTGCATGGGGCATAATGCAGGAAACATGGTATGGGTAATTTAAACTCAATATATGGACTAGTTACCATTGTTACATTGTCCACTGAGATTATAGATGGAGTTGATGTGTTTCTATATATTTATCTAGAATTTTATTTATGATTTTCTTTGTGATCACATGTGAGATCCAAGACATAATGATCCCCAAAAACCTGTGGTCAAATCTATTTCTAAACTCAGTGAAAGACCTTTACAGAAATAAAACAATTATGATTATAATTTAGATTATGTCTGTATAACAACAATATCTTCATTCTATGCCAATGTCCTTTACAACATTCCTAATTCAAAACAATGACCATCTAAATCATCAAGTTTCATTTGTTACAGGGAGTCAGTTTTTAAAATTCCAAATAATATTAAGGAAAGTATAGAGTATACGTCAAACCACGGGCAGAAGATCAATTTCAAAGAAAGACAGATTTCTGGAGAGCTTATTTAAACAAAGAACATAAAGAGATGAAGAGATAACAGGTACAGTTGCGTTGAGTTTGTGATCACCATGCATCAGTACTGCCCTAAGTACTAGGGCATTGATTAACTCATTTATTCTCCCAACAGCCTTGACAGGTAGGTATGTTTATTTATTAGCCCTACTTTATAGATGAGGAAACAGAGATATAAAGAGGTAATCACCTGGTCCAAGGTCACATAGCTAAACAGCCAGCCTGACTCCAGAAACCTCAGTCTGAGTCCCTGACAAGGAGCAGACCCGGAGGAGTAAACCACACGTTTGTATCACATCATGATCAGATCACTGAGCCTTTCCCTACCAACCTCGGGGGCATTCTCCCTCCGCTTGTTTTGGCAGTTGAGCTCCAGACTCAGTGTTGCTCTTTCCTGTATTATTCCTCTCTTCTTGATTTCAGTGTACGTGTAAAATATATTTCCCAAATGTAGTCCTCCAGCCAGTGATATCAACACCTCACTTAATTCCATGGATAATTATTATAATCACTCTCTAGGAAAGATTCTGAACTTCCTGGACCTTTCTCATTTTGTTGGCATCACCTGTAAAACTATAATCATAGTTATATCGAATTCTGGCTACTCTGCATCTATACTTGTGTAGCAGAACATATTCAAAGAAAAACACACAAGGACACGCTTGCTACACCAAAGCCCCTGGCTATTCCTCCAATGTTCCAAGCATGCTGCTACCTCAGGGCCTTTGCACTTACTTTTTTCTCCTCCTGGAATTTTCTTCCCCTGCATAGTCACATGTCTCAATGCTCCTCACCTCTCTGCTTAATGTCACTTAATTAATTACCTGTATAGTAAAATGGCAAATCCTCCCTCTGAATCATGATGCCATTTTCACTTTTAACTCTCCTTATCTGCTTCATTAGCTTTATTTTTCTCCATAACATGCATCATCCCTTATTTATTGTCTGTTTCTCTCATTTAAATGTAATATTGATAAAAGTGAGAACTCTTCTATTTCTGCTGCTATAACCCAGCACTTAAAATAATGTCTGGCACTTAATCAGCAATCTATATATTTGTTGAATAAATGAATAGATGAAAGAAATTGAAGGCATGATTAAATGCAAGTCAGATATAAATCAACTTGTAAAAGCAATTATATCCAAGCTAGGATACGCAAGTGTATTGGTTGTGACAAATTTCTTTCAAAATGCTTTTAGTGTCTGAGGCCTCCCTTGATGAGGTTTGGTATGTGAGGAAGAGAATATTAAGACAGTCCTGGTGGTGATGTAAATGAGAGGTGACAGAAAGCACAGGGTGTGCCAGCTGGTGTTACTCCACTTGAGTTCATGCAGACGTCTGAACAATGCAAAGTGCCCCACAGCACATCCTCCTTTTAATAGAATCCAACATATTAATTCCTTCCTTAAATTAGACTCACCACAAGAATAAATCTCTAAATACAATTTAAAGCTACACATGAAGAGTAGCATAGGGATGATAGACTTCTCCATTGATGTCCTAGTTTATTTATTTATTTAACCTAAGAATAGCATTACTGTGTACCATACATCAGAACAACATAAAAAAGAATGGCTTTAATTCTATGACAAAAGATTCCTTAAAAGATCTGACATCTAAGTGTGTGACAAAATCACACAAAAACAATTTACTAGAAATGAAATATTCATTGTAAACAATACTAAATAGGCAGTTATATGATTTTTTCATATGGATTTACTTTGCTACATGAACACATTCTTCTTTAACTTTAGACATAGGTCAATGAATGTTTAGAAACTTAGCTAAATAATACTGTACTTTTTCAGTGATGTTAATTGTTTTATAAAGATTTAGACATATGAAAATTTATTTATTATCTCTCGTTTCAAAATTGACATGTTTTAGAATCAAGTACAAATAATATCCCTCACCAAAAGATGGTGGTAGCAGAATCAAACGGGTGAGGGGGAAGTGAATCGATCCGTACATACGGGGGTTTGGTGGAGAGGGGAGGGGTGGGGTACAGAGCTGCCGCTCCGTGTCAGTTCATTCCCAAATGCTTTACAAAGAAAGTGCAATTTTAGAAGCAGTTTAAGGGAAATATTAAATAAATTTGAAAAGTGAACAAAAACTCATACAGGTCAAGTTTTACTATTCATATGTGCTTTAGCAAACCAAGCCAAACATGTATTTTCATGCTACTAGATTAAGTTACTAGATTTAGATCCATCAAATGTGCTGGAAATCAAGCATTATATTAATCTTTCTTTTTCTTGTCTTAATATCAAGAAAGTTTGCGTATCTAATAGCATTTCATGTAACCGTTTCATGAGGAATTTAATGACATGGATGTATGTGTATGTAACGTACACACGAACATTTTAAGTTATGAGCAGATAACCATTCTTTTACATAGAATTTATACAGAAAACACTCTAAGTGTTTACTGCAATAATCAAATGTACATACCTTAATCATTTGACATATTTTATGAATAAGTCATCATTGCTTTATAAGGCATGTCAGGAAAATAATATATTCATCAGGTAAATTTTTGGTCAAAATGAAAAAGAAAGAAAGTCCCATTATTTTTACATTTATAGATAAGACATTTTCTCCTCATAAATAAGGTCTGGTCTCCATAAGTAACTGATGCTGAGGACTTTAAAAGAATGAACGTTTATGACTTCTTGAATGCTAACACCAGGCTTTGCCAACACTCGATTGACTTGTGTCTTACTGCCCTTTACTGCAAGCCAAAACTCATAACTCATTACACCTAGAGGTGCAAGCACTTAAAGTGTTTTCTAGTTTCTGAGTGAGACATATGGTCAGGACGGTTAAATATTTATACTCACATTGAAAATTCTCCAAACTAAAATTATTTCCATCTGTCTCCTGCTATTGCACAGAGTTCAGGCCCTTGAAGATCTGTGTGTATCTTAGTGGACCCAGAAATCTTCCCCGAGAAGCATTTGGATTCTTCCACAGAGTGGAGGGACGGTCTTCAACTCACTGAGTTCAGTCGCACTCCCAGTCTTACATTACAAGATGCCAACACAGCCTTCCACTTTGTTGGTTATCAGAGCGTATTGTTCCTCTTTCAATCAGTCATGTAGATTTTCTGCAGGTTAAATTCTTGTCAGAAAGTGTAATCTCAAACTCTCACCTCCTAACTGCGATCCTAAGTGCCAGAGCGATAAATGGTATTTATTGTGAGGTTCTTAAATTATGTGTAGTCTTCCTTTTGAATAGTCTACACTTTTTTCTTTGATTAATAATAACTTAAGCGTTGTGCCAAGGTTCTTTTCTCAGCCCTTCACACATATCAACTAATTTAATTCTCAGGAAAAAACAACAACTGTGAGCTGGATTATGTAATTACCCCTACTTAATCAATGACTACACCAAACCAGACAGATCATTTATTCAATGGCACATGGCCAGGTGGTGGCAAAGTTGAGTTCCAAACCTTGGCGATGTGTTTCCAGAGCCCCGTGCTCTTAACCTTTACATTGTAACGTGTGCACCCAGCATGCAGTTGTCCCAGAATATATGGGCCCATAAAATTGTGCCTTTTGCTAGCTTTGCGTTGGCATCGAGCCACCTTTTGTACTGAGGCCATCTTAAGAAGCAGGCTTATGAAACTCACCATTGGATTTATTGAAAAATATTGCTCTGAACGTAGTTCACTCATCACACCATGTGCCTTTTTTAAAAAGCTGTTATTTTGTCATGTAAATACCACTCATTTCATTCTCATACTAATTGTCTTTACCCCTGTAATCCAGCCACTGAAAAACTCCAAACCCATTTTTTTGTTTCATCTCTCTCTCTCTACTCTTTGCTGTCTTTGAATTTGTGTACTGACCCTACCTATTACTGAGCTTTATTTTCCTGCAATTATCTCCCTTGTTCTATTATTTGTGCCTCTTTACATAACTTCAAATGCATTTTAACAGCCAGCAGGAAAACACATTATAATTATTACTAATAGACTCAGTAAAGATGGAAATGTTTATTTATTTGTGTGGACATAATGGAGTGATTCTCTAAAAAGAAATGCACTATCCCAGTGAGTATGAGGGGTTATCAACACTTGCGTTTGGTCACCAAGTGTTCTAGGGTCAGTGAACTTAGGTGACTGCTCACTGCACTCTACCTCAGCGTTCATAGCCTCCCAGATTTCCTCTTCTTAATTAGAGGCATTAAGAAGACCAGGTCTGCATTCAAAAGTTGAAGGGAAATGGAGAAATTTGAAAGTTAATCTCTATCTGGCCCGGGGAAGGAATGGTATAGAACACAGTCCCTTCCCCTGCCAAGACTGTAGTTGTAGGAGCAGAGAGATGAAAGAAAAGGATGAAATTCTGGTTTCTAACTTATAGTTAATAATAAATAAATTCTGAAACAAGCCATCCAGCCTGGGCCCTACTGCGGTCAACTGAATTACATAATTTAAGAGAAAGAACTCAAAAATGCCCATCCCAATACTGGAGATTCATTTCAAATAATAAGAAACTACATAATTCTGTCAACTAAGATAATTAGATTTCCAAAAACTGAGATTAACTGAGGGGATCAGAGTTTTTGGTGAAAAAATGAGAGGAATGAGGGGGTAATTTGTGAGGTGGGTAATTTACCCCCTCAAAGAAATACCAGGGTAAGTGCCAACTTAAACTAGGGATTTGATGTGGGAGAAAAATACTGAGTGCAATTCTGAGCACATTAAGTTTTTGGTGCCCTGGGAACATGTGTGTAAAGAGACTGTGGTAACTATTGATAATATGGTCAGAAACTCCAAAGAAAGACCTGCAAATAGGTGTAGCAACAGTTTACGAATTTGCAGTCAAGGCAGTGACAGAGAGCATCTAGGAGAGAAAGGATGTTTACTGGGAAGAGAAGGAATGTAGGGAACAGAGAGGAGGCATTCAAAAGGGCAACTGAGGTAAATCGGCCCAAAAGAGAGCAGGAAACAGGGAAAGGTTTGTCATGGAAGTGAAGCACCAGTGTGTGCCAGCTGTGACCTGGCCTCATTCTACCTGGACTTCCAACACAATGTAAATAATGCTCTACTAGGAACACCTGCAGGCCACTGTGGGGCCAGTCAGCTGTGGGAAGAGGTGTTGTCTAAAAACCTTCCAGAAAGGGAAAACACCAGGAGAGAAGGTGTACAAGTAAACTTAATGTGTAGAGAATTGCTTTTGTTGGAGATAAAAAGTGAGGGAAAGCAGAAAGTGATGAGTGATTTTTTCCACGTAACAAATATATAAAGCTTGGCATGGCTGGAGCCCTGTCCTAAGGATCTTACACGGACCAGTGTTGAATCCTCTGTACAGTCCCTGGAGTGGCTTTTACAGAGGAGGAAATGGAGTTTACAAGAGAATAGGTCGATTGTGGACGTCCCCCACCAGCGGGGGGCACAATGGCTCTTCACACCCAGGTGGCCTAGCTCCAGAGTTGCTGCTCTTAACCACCATCCCCTCACCCCTGCCATAGAGAGATAGGAGGAGAGAGCTGTGATGGCGGGGAGCAAGGGAGTGACTTGTGAAGGAGGTATTCGGTGTAGAAAGTAATGCCAGAGGGCTAGGTGGGAGCAGTTCCAGTGCTACATGGAATTTAAGGCCCACTCTTGGGTTTTGTGGCATTATATAGACTTCTACGGTGTCCAGTATGTCCCTGAGAAGCCCTTTAATCCCCAGATCACCTCACCGTTGGACCTCAATTTCTCTACCAATAAAATTACTATCACACAGGCTGCCCTTTATTTTCCCCACAGGGACCTGGGGAGGACTCATGAAGCACCATGTAGGAAAGTTCCCTGGCCCCTTAGAGATGAGCATTATTATTATTCCTGCTATTGTTATGCCAGTATTATGCTAATAATGACTTTTCAGCTTCAGGCCGAAGAGGAGTCTATATGTTTATTTAAACCTAAACTAAAATGAGAACTTACTGTTTCTTCATATCCTGCTTGGAGTATATGCTTAATGACCCAGTGATTCCATCTCTGGGAAGGTATCCAAAGAAACCCAAAATACTAATTTGAAAAAAATATATGCACCCCTATGTTCATTGCAGCATTATTTACAATGGCCAAGATTTGGAAGCAGCCCCAGTGTCCATCAGTAGATGAATGAATAAAGAAAGCTGGAGTACAATTACACAATGGAACACTACTCTCCATAAAAAAGAAGGAAATCGTACTTACGATGGCATGGATGGACCTGGAGAGTATCATGCCAACTGAAATAAGCCAGTCAGAGAAAAATACCATATGATTTCACTTATATGTGGATTCTAATGAACAATATACTAACAAACAAAATAGAAACAGACTCAGATACAAAGAACAGGCTGACAGTTCTTATAGGAGAGGGGGTTGGGGGGACTGGGTGAAAAATGTGATGAGATTGAGGGGAAAAAACTCATAGACACAGACAACAATATGGTGATTACCGGGAGAAAAGTGTGTGGGGGTAGGTGGGAATAGAGCAAGGCGGGGATAAATAGTGGTAGAAAGACTTGACTGTGGGTGGTAAGCCCATGATGTAGTGTGCAGAGGATGTGTTATGGAGTTAGTTGTACACTTGAAACCTGTATGGTTTTATTTAAAATTTTAAAAAAGTGAATATCATTTTAACTATATAAGTAAAGGAGGCATTTCATTGCTCTTCAAGCAGTAATGATTACATGATTACTGGTTTTTCTCCATCTGAAATTACTACTGTGAATGTGCTCACTTATTGATGCAGTTATTTTGTAGCCTTTCAGCTGCCATTTGAAATGCTTGGCTTTAGGCAGGTATTGTCAACATTGCGTTTGTCCGTCTTGAAATAATTCTCTTTCCAAATACAGAAAAACTTGTCAAAGAGATAGCATCCAGTCCATATTCAGGGTCCGGCAGAAGTAACGCCTGCTTGAGTGTGGTTGGTAGGGTAATAGTACAGGTGTCATAATTTATAGTTTTAATTTGAACATTTCACCTAAAATGCCATATGGTGTGTTTGAGTGTGATATTGTTACATTACAGAATTAAATGCTTATGATTTTGTAATAAAATATTTTGTAATAAAAGGGGGTTATCTGTGCCGCACCCTGTATCTAATTTTCATTGGAACCTGGTGATATTTCCATGCACAATAGTAAGACCAAAAAGCCACTGAGTGACTGGGAACAGGGTGTCTGACTGGAGTCAGACTGGTAACCGTTTTAGATGGGGGTGCAACCCCTTATTGGCAGTGAACAGAGAGAGCTAAGCGGGACACTGTCACATCTCATACTCCGGGGCCTCAGGCGCTGATTTTTGAACCTTCAGGGACAGATGCTGTCTTACATAAAGTCAGTGTCAAATAAACCAATATCCACTTCATAAATCATGTGAAGTCAGGATTCTGCCATTTCCAGGAGCCTGACAAAAATCCCATGATGCACATCAGCCATCTGTCCTGAATGGAGGAGAAACAAGGAGTCCCCAGGGCAAAATCATCAGATATTAAAAGCTCTCTCTCTCTCCTCTCTCTCTCTCTTTCTCTCTCCCCATGCCCTCCAGCCTCTTGTTTCTCATCCCTTTGGCATTTCTTCTTGATAAAAATTACTAGTTCTAACTCCCTTCTCAGCATCTAACTGTGAATGACCTGGTAATCTGGCAGCTAGAGATTGACAGACCCAATTAAACTTTGACTAAGATCAATTCACACCACAGTGATATCTCGGCTTCAACTTAAGCCCCATCATGAAATCTCTCTGTGTAACACATGCACACACACATGCATACACATGTACCTTAATGGTATTTTTTCTGTGTATTATGAAAGAAATAGAGGTTTTAAGCAGTTGAGTGCAGAAGTCTATGAAATCAGGAGTGCCATCTTTGATTTGAAGGGCTGCACCGTGGGACATGTGACAGACAGGTTTTGGATAACAAAGACGGGTGACTGACATAGAGATCTGCCCACACAGAGAGAAGGACACGTGCTCTCCCAGGGTTCCTGTCCAGCCTCCTGCAACTGAGGAGTGACAGTGTTTCAGCAATTAGTAAGGACAAAAAGTCAGTTTTATTCATTCGTCATCCCCTCTATTAGAACCACATCCTACCTTATCCATAGTTAGGGGCATGCTTCCTCCCAGGAGCCTTCTTTTTCTTAAAAGAAGAAGGGCTTCCCCTCTCCCATCTCACCAACCCTGACCCTGATCTGTGCTCTGCTTGGTCAACTTCCACGGATATGAGTGCTTCTAATCTCATGTATCTGACGTGTTGCTGTTTCTATTTTTGGACCCAGACTCCCTTTCTCTAATAATTAGAAATATGTCCTAATGATTCCCACATTTCATGTCTACCCATTTTAAGGAAGTTTATGATAAGGAGGAATTCTCCTGAAGGAGTATTGTCTTGCTGAATAGGAGTAATAGGATAATACCTCCATTATTATCTGTATTCAGCTGTTATATCTAGCTCTGTGGTGGGCACCAAAATAGATAGAAAGCCAGGTTCATTTCCTTAAAATAGTTTGAAGAGGGCTGCTCAGTCCACCACACCTGACATGCCATTGTGTGTTAGTTACCTTCAGTGGCACGCTCCATTACAGAGACAGAGGAAACATGCGATATTACACTTAAAAACGAACAACAAAAGTCAAATTGCATCTGCTTTTGTCTAAAATCTCCTAATGACACTCACCCAAGCAGAATATGTCTTTCATTACCTGAGTAATTGCCACTGTAGGTCTCTGAATATTTAACCAAGTTTAAACATTTGGGATAAAATGCAATACAGAAAATCCACATGTAGGTATAATTCTGTAGGTCTATTTTTTATGACAAACAGGGTGTTAGATCCCTCTGTACCCCATGCTCTTACCCCATGAACAGAAAGTCAGCGTACAATACTACACTTCATGGGTCTGCTAACTTCTTTTTAATACTGATGTTAAAAATATGAAAGCAGAAATCTTTTTTCAAAGCCTTGCTATGTAACATGACATTGTTAACTTGGCTGTTTATTTGACACTGACTCTAACTCTTGGCTGGTGAAGTACTGACTCTAATTCTTGGCTGGTGAAGTACTATCACTTACGGTATAAATTTTTATAGGACTCTGCATACCTTCTAAGCATACATAGCTCTTATGAATGTTTAACTGTGGGTTTTGTGCAAATAAAATTATTTATCTCCTTTAAATAATTTTTAAGTGTATGCCATGGATTCCTGGGACCATGGGCCTCGGGATACGTGGAAATGTGGTAACAGAGTAGCTAGTGATAGCGCAAGTTTTGCTTTAAGGATTGAAGCTGTGGAGACTGAAAAGAACCGTATTTGAACAACATATATACTTTAAAAATCCTTGCCTCTCTTACATATTTTCTATCTGATTCCAAACATCTGTGTGCAAAACAGAATGTTTATCCAAGTACCTGGATGTGCTTGAAAGGGATCTTTAGAATTATTTAATACAGTTGAATGTCAAGTTATAAAATATTGGTGTATGTCTGGAAAACCTCTGCCTCTTTTGCCCTTTTAAAGGGTGTCTTTGTGCTGACGTCTGCATGCTGCCTCTCTTCCCACTCTCTTCTTTTTTCTCTTTTCCTTCTCGTCCATCCACCTGAGAAAAATCGTACTGATTTCTGACGGCTGATTTAAGGACACTGGCCCAGCTTTGACCACAGGGTATGGAGCTTGATGGAACTAATCAGAGCAAGTTTCTTAGCTAGGACAACGTGTTCTGTCACAGAAAAAAAACAAACCAAGAAGCGATAGAAAAGCTGCAGAGCAAAGAGCAGGAGGCATAGCTTCTGCGGACCTTGGCTTCTGCATGACTGGTCTGTATGGAGTGTGGGGCACTCCCAGCAGTGTGAAATGAAAAGTAAAAGGGACCAGAAAGGGGCAGGGGCTGCACTGACTTGCACACAAATACCTGGCAGCAAGCAGGACTGTCACGGGGGTTTACGTTGGCACACAGTTGTACGCTCTGAACGTCCACACGTCATCGATGAAACAGAACCAGAGCGGGCAGGTCCCCACTTCCCAGACACTGGTTCGAACCCATTATGGCAGGCTGGAGACCCTCTCTGGAAATTCACAATTTCACACCTATGCCCATATATGACACCAGGTTGTTGTAAAATAAAATGCAGTGGTGATTTGTCAGAGTTTACAACCTTCTTACCTACTGCAAGACGAAAAGGGATAAAGTGGTATTTTCTTCAAAATGCCGGCAAGTTCCAAGGGAGCAAATTAACAATAACTTGCTATAGAATCATTCCTTTGGGATTATCAGCTATCCTTTCTGTTTGGGTTTTATTAATTACAAGTGTAAAGATTAAAAATAATAACTTGCCACCTGGGTGCAGGTACTTTCTTGATATTCAGTGACCCATTTGAATGTTATTTTTAAAGTAATATAGATCTTTTTCTGCTACATACTCTTCCTCAGTTAAAATCCTTAGTTCAAATGAGGATTTTTATTTTGACATGTAAGTTGTCTTTTCTATGCGGATGACTTCATTTGCTTTGTCAACCTTTTTTTTTTTTTATTTTATACAGTTTATAAAGAAGATGTTGCACATCAAGGTGCTTATATAGCATTCAGTAGAAATCTTCATTAAAATCATCTAACTATTTAAGTTGTGTTTAGTACCAATTCATCATTTTAACAAGAGCCTCATTCTAAATGCAGTTCTATTTAGAGTCCTACAATTTAAAAACATCCTTAATACCCCAGGGGTGACTAGATTCAGCTCAAGTCCTGTTTTCACTTAAAAATTTCCACTCTAAAGTAGAAAGCCCATGATTGCTTGTAACACTTCTCCCCTCAAGCACCGTTATAAATTCCTTATATTAGTATAGTACATTGCACATTAATTCACTCATTCAACACTAGAAGTACATTTATTATCAACTGCAATAAGAACTTCCTGAGCCCCTGGAAGGACAAAGATGATTAAGACATGGTCCTCCAGCAGGTGGGCTGGGTGGATGGGACAAAGGGAGAAAAATTGGGACAGCTGTAATAAAACAAAGAAGAATAAAAAACAAAGACACAGTCCCTGCCATGGCCAGGTGGCTCAGTTAGTTGGATCATTGTCTCATGAACCAAGAGGTTGCACATACCTAGGTTGTTGGTTCAATCCCAGTCAAGGTGCATACAGAAGCCAACCGATCAATCAATGTTTCTCTCTCACATCGATGTCTGTCTCTCTCTCTCACTCACTCATTCTTTCTCTCCCCCCCCTTTCCCTCTACCCACTACTCACAATCAAACAGATGCCAACAGGAATTGCTATGGGACAGAATGGAGGCTATGATGTGATGCATAACCTTACGTAATAGCATATGGTAACATACAAAGTGTGGTGCTATAATAGACAGAAAAGATCAGGTCTTCATGACTGGGAACACACAAGGACTTCATATCATTCAGGGTAAATTCTTAAAAGGGGAGATGCAAGTTAAATGGAAGACCTGTTATCCATTGGTATGATTTAATCCAAATCACTGAAGACTAAAGAAAACTCTAAAAGTAACTTTACAGACTTTTTTCCTCAGTAGTTGAGAAAGATCTTTTTGGGATTTCATGTCCAGTCCTAGGTTCCTGCCTTAAGGTCTTAAATCATTTCCATATATTTGTTTCTTTCTCACTGACTTTCCTGTTTATGAAAATAATTGTCAGAGCCAGTTGTAGAACCTGTTCCTTGGTAAACTTGGAATGAAATCTTTTGCTCACCTTAGATTAGGAATACTCCTTTCAAAATGGTTTAGATAGGCTTTTCTCTTTTTTTGTCCAGTCATAGGAGCCATTCTTTAAAATTCAGTCACCTGGTAGTGTTCAAGTATGTGTGTGCTCGGGGAAGGCGATATCCTAGAGAAATAGAATGAGGAATAAGGGAATGAGAGATTCCCCTTAACCTCATGTTGGACATAAACTGTTTATATGAAGAATAGCAGGCAAAAAACAAAAAACAACAACAAAAAAAAAAACAACGAAAAAAGATGAAAAATCCTTTATTTAACCTGAGTGGTTTAAGAGTTTATGATAGGAAACATGATGATGTAATCTGTAAATTTCACAAAAATCTTTGGATTTTTCATCTCAATGCATATGAGATTATAAGAAGTGATCAACTTTTGAAATGAAAATGTCATTTAATCCAGTATTCACATTTAAAAAATGCAAAATCTGAGGCCAAGATTTACAAAATATGCTAGAAGAGTTGGGCCAGATCTGTGTGGAATGAGACCCAGGTCTCAACTTTTAGTAGAGTTTTCCTTCTCTTGCTCATTTTTGTAATATGATATCCAGTTATGGTTCCTACATCATCACCTTTTATACCACTTAGATTGTATTGTTTGTCACTCTTCATTCTTTGCCCAAATAGTATTAGGTAAAGGGCTCAGGGAAATGGGAGTATCATCATTTGGAGTAGTAGGCTGGAACTCATGAACAAAAGGACCAGCGGTATATGGATGCCCTGTTTTTATATCATCTGCAAAAAGGCCCCAGAGAAAACAACTTGGCCCCATAGAAAGCTCTTATTACCCTATAGTTACCCCTTTTTAATAGAAAAGGTATGAGGTTGGGGTAGGGAGCACATAACCCTATTGGTCTCAGGAATCAAGTAGCTGGTCTCAGGATCCAAGTAGCTGGGCTTAGGTGCCAGCTTTTAGGGGAGTCCTGAGAAATGGTGGCTTCTCACAGCCAGTTAGTGTGAGGATCTTTGGTCCCATAAGAAGTTAAATTGGGTGTAACCTCCCCTCTGGGAGGTAAAGGACCCTCCAGTCCTAGTAGCTCATCGAGAGAAAATCTGGAGGCAACTCATTGGACAATGTGACTGGCCTTCTACAAAAGGAACTTTGAATGAATAAATAAAAGATTTTCAAGAATCCTCTAACTGTACAGATTTGAATGAACTAAGAATCACAATTATCAGGTTTTTGTGCCAGATATTGTACGTGCTAGTGCTTTAGATGTATATAACTTTTAATTCCCACATCTACCCTGAATGCAGATGTTATTTTCTCCACATTAAAAATTAGAAAACTGAAGTAATTTGCACAAAAATTATTAGTGATGGAACTGAAATTCAAATTCAGATCTATGTTCTTTGCACATATTCTTTCTACAAATATTCTTTCCAAATGCTATTGATTACATTAAATAATTATGTTAACCTATGAAATATAATCATAGCTTCTCAAAATATTAGCACTGAAGACCCATGCTTCATAACCTGTAATGTGCATATGATTTCTGTAAGTACAGATTATAATGCAAGTTCTGATTCAACAGATTTTGGTTGGGGCCTGAGTTTGCATTTCTAATAGGATCCCTGGTCAAGCTGATGCTGCTGGTTCAAGAATCACACTTTAAGTTATGTTATGGACAACCTTGGCTACAGGACTCATTCTATAGGATTTAAGTTACAGAACATCAGAGATACTATCTTTAAGAAATGAAGAATAGTTTTATCTCATTTTTATCAAATAGATTGCATTCTTCCATAAGCACTCATGTCCTTTTAGAATATATTTGTGGATCATTAAGCTCTTTGAAGAAAACATTATATACATACACATACATATCCATATGTATATATAACTGATAGACTTCATTTTAAAAACTAAAGATTCCAAGTATCAAGGAAGGGAGAAATCTGCTCACTGACCCTGATCACCCTAGAACACTTCCCTTCCCACCTTACTGCTGGTAATGACTTTCAGTTGAATGCCGAATCAAGGATTCTAGACAATAATAGTTGCAATACTGAGGGGAGGATGCCCTTTCATAATACAGATAAGTTGATCCCCAGCACTTTTAAATGCAGTGTGATATTTGCTATTCACTGAGCTTGAGAGAAAGAGGAAAAGGGACAGAAGTCATTTGCATGACAACTGGAAGCCTTTCCTTCCAGCTTCCAGGAGAGCACAGCCTCTGCACAACAAATTGCTCATTAGCGCAGGAAGCAGAAGCACCTGATAATCAATCCTAGGAACCGTTGTTTGCTTAGGTGAAGAGCAATGAAGTAAAAGAGGGAGGCACGTGTGACTGGGAGAAAGGTGGGAACCGAGCCCTGACCAATTGCCCCTGAGCCCGAGAACAGAATAAGCAGCAGCACTGCACATGTCAGCAGAAAGATGCATGTGAGAGGAAGGAAGAGCTGTGCAGATTTATTGCAAAGGAAAGAATGACCAGAAGCAAGCCAACAGAAAAAGTTGTACGCTTTTGGCTTTTGTGAATTCCCAGCTTTGTGGATGTTGACACAGGTCATGGGTTCTGTGAGATTCGATTGAAAAAAATTAAGGAGCTACGATGCCTCTGGGCTTCTTTAAGAGTTGGTGCAAGTCTGAAAGGGACTTTTCAGATCCTCTAAAGACAAATTCTTTGATTTGTTTGTATCAGTTGGTGCTACATATTAGCAAAGAACTTTTAGGGCCAAGAAAACTAAGAATTTTAGGAAAATACCCTGCCAGTCATACCTATGCCTCAGTCTGTACATGACCACAGATATTCACCATAACAACATATTAATAGACATGAAGTAGGAAATAAATATTTCATAATAGTTTAATCAACAAGTGTTTATTAAATGCCTTAATTTCAGACATTTTTATGAGTACAAAGAATATAGCAATAATCCAAAGTCTCTTGCTTCACGAAGATGCTGGTGAAGGAGCTAACCACCACCAGTATACACAGCAGATCTTCCACTAATGTTGTTATAACATTTTTTTATAACATTGATGAGAAACTCGATTCTCATCTGGGGCCACTATCTGTATGGCGTTCACAAATTCTCCCTGTATCTGTGTGGGTTTTCCATGGGAACTCTAGTTTCCTCCCCCATTCTAAAGATGTGCACATGAGGTGAATTAACGTGTCTAAATTGTCCCAGTGTGAGTGAGTGTGGTTGTGTGTTAGTGGTCGTGGGACGGAAGGGCGTCCTGTCTAAGGTGGACTCCCACCTGCCACCCTGAGCTGCCCAGACGGGTTCCAGCTACCTGTGACCTTGATCTAGAATAAGCAGGTTGGAAATAATTATTTTACTGTTTCTATTCATCCTTCTTAAGTGCATGTATACCTCACATTTATTTCAATGTTTAATATTAGAAGTGTCTGAGGTCTTTATCTAGAAGTTTGGTGATGTTTTTCTGACCAGAAATATGCTATAGGAACTTGTTTATATCAGTTAGCCTATGGTAAAAATGGTTTTGTTATGGATCATTTCTGTCAAGTCACATTTTCCAAGAACTAAGATGATGTTAAGTGAGAATGCACTCCCTTTGATAAATTTCCAGTTGCAATTAGTATAAAGAAAAACAAATCAAGAGGGAAGAAACTGATGAGAAGTGCCATTTTGCAGGAGGTGGTCAGAAAAATTTACTCTGAGGAGGCAACCTTTGGGTAGAGGTTTGCATTGAGTAAAAGAAAAGAAAAGAAAACACTTAGAAGCAAAAGATTATATTTGTGCTCTGTACTTGAAAACATATAACAATCTTCTCTCAGCTGCTTTTGAACAAAACCTCAATGAGTATTCCTGGGAGCCCAAGACTAGGACATTTGAAACGGTTCTTTCAAGATGTCAGTTACAGAATCATGCCAAGGGCCAGGCACGGTGCTAAGTGGGTCACAGACCTTATCTCCTGTAATCCTCCCAAGTCTATAACGAAGATATCATGATTCACATTTTAAAAATAAACTAACTGAGACTCATGGGAGTAAGTGGCAAGCTAAGAGTCACTCCGGGATCCATCTACTTGACTTATCCTCCACTTAGTTTCCCTCCTATTGAATGTCTCTGTACCACTGAGTTTCAAAGCCATCTTAATCTTTATTTTGGTAATAACCTGAAAGAGCCAAATAGATATTCTTTACCCTCTCTCTTCCTCTTTCTTGTGCTTAATTTGAAATAAGTCTCCTCTCTCTGGGCTTTTCACACAGTCAGGACTCTGTCACACTGGGCAGCAGAGAACAATACTGACCAGGACTGGCCTGGACCAACCATCTGGCTGAGCAGGGGAGACAACAGCTCAGGAGCAGGGCAAGGCTCAGAGAATAGACTAGTGACATTGACCAAGAGATTGAATTTCATGTAGAAATCTGTCAGGGATTAAAGGATTCAGTAGAATACAGAGCCTAGGTAGGCAGAAATATTTGGGGCCATGTCAATCAGAATTGGAAATGTCAGGGAGAAAGCTGACCATCCAGAGATGGATTTTTGCTCTGCATTCACATTTTGTTAGTGATGTTAGCCTTCAGCCCAGCACTGTGAAGTGTCACTCAGAAGTCAGGATTGCGATAGATCACTGCCCTTGGCTGGGATATGGAGCATGTGCCAGGAGTGTTGAGGTGACATTGCTGCCCTGAGCTAACTCCAGGGAACCTCTTTCATCTTTGCAATCAAGCATTCTTACTTGTTCCAACTCAATTTCATTCCATCCAGCAAACAAAAGCTAAAGCAAGGAAAACCTACAAGGAGCCTATATCATTTACAATGGTTTTATAGTCACTATTATCTTTAATGTGAAACATCAGTCTCAAAGTTGACATCGTCTATGTTCATTGCATTTAAGGCAATAAAAAGAATTAAGTGAAGGGTACAAAACCAACACTGCATGGTTATGCCAAGTTGAGAAAATAATAATAGCACGAATTCCATTGTTAATACCAAGGGCATCTGGTTGGAAATGATGAAGAGGTCTAGCTTTGATTTTGTTTTATATTGTGTTCTGTGTAAGTAAAGTCTAAATTTATAAGTGCACATTCTGGAAAAAAAAGACATAAAAAGTCTTAAGGTTATAACTTGGGTAATAGCAAGAGGTTTTTATTTTAGTGGGAAGAATAGTATGACAACTAGAATTTCTAATAAAATATAGTGTATAATGGAGTACCAAGTCCCAGAAACTAGGAGGAAGCCTGTAAAAAAAAATAAGACTGTACTCCCTAAAGCACATAGAGGAATCCTTGTACCGAATATTTCATTTTCCCCTTTCAGTTCAAATTTGAAGAATGTTTTTAAATGTAATTTCTGTGATGAAAATATTTAACTAATGGCTGATGGAATAGTCCATTTGATTAATTTTTCAGATAATTTGGTTGGTATCTGTTTCTTTCTACATCCTTGGCCAATACCCATTTATAAGACATTAGCACAAAAGGAAGATGAGAGTTGAGATGATAAGAACAAAATATATACTCAGGGATCACAAAAAAACAAAATAAATAACCAGATAGGCCATCACAAGAAATAGGAGCTATCAGAAACAATGTCAGTAATTAGAGATACATGAAAGCAACACATGAATCTCAGCAGCACTCTTGACTATAATCTAATTGAGAATAAGATAAGCAGAGATCATCCTTTCATAAGCCTGGATAACCAATAATAAGAATGACATTTGATATTGGGTCCAGATGACTGTGCTGTGAACTAAGAGAACTGATATATACTTCTTTGTATATTGGAGTCCTGTTGTCGATGAGCTGATAGGCTAATGAAGGCCTGGTGGGCTGCAAACATGGGCATATAGTTCATTGCATAAGGCCGCCCAGCCAACTGAGTGAATAGGAGTTGAAATCCAGCCCAGGGTCTGCCTGCCGAACTATATGCTCTGTATGGGGATGGATCCACCTGGAAGAAGGGGTCCCTTTTTCTGTTTTCTACAGTCTTTTGCCAAGTTATAAACCAGTGGAACTGAAGCTTCCTTGAGGATGGCCTCTTTGTAATTCCTTCAAAGAGGCCAATTGGGCTAGCAGAGGCCCTGGTGAAGGAGAGCAGGCGCACACATCCAGAATAGGAAAGTGGTGATGAAGGAAGAAAAGGGTGGGGATGGGTAGGATAGGGAAAATAAAAATGAAAAAATAAGAGTCAGAGGGAAGGGATCAGGTCAAGATATTGAGTCTGAAATTTTTTAAATTAAGTTTATTTCATAATTCCTTCTGACAACTACCTTGGATTCAAAGGGTCTCTCAAAACTAACATTCATTGGAAATGAAAACTTGAATTCAGTGCCTATGTTAATTAAGATTATGCTTAGCTATGAGTGACAGAAGTCTGTAAAATTGCAACTTACAAAATAAAAATCTATTCTCTCACATAAAAGTTTGGAGGTGGACAGTCCAGGGCTGGTATAGCGACTGTCCTGTCATCTGGAACCCGATGTGCACCTAGGCAGCCAATGACATAGGGTGCCTTTGGTCTTGTGGTCCAAGATGGAGATTCATGCATTATATTCATTTATGTTTTAATTATCAGGATGGAAGAAGTGGGTAAAGTGTTCATAGTGCTCTCTTAAAGACATTTTCCAGAAGCTGCTATACTTTTTTTGCACCAGTATACCATTGGCTAGAATTTAGTCACATGGCCATTTCTAGCTGCAAGGGAGGCTGGTAAATGTCTGATTTCAAGTGGCCTTAAGCACAGCTAAAAACTAGGGCAACTGAGAGGGGAAAAATGGATATTTGGGTAGGAAAACAGTAGTCTCTAATACAGAGACAAAAGTTGATATTTGAAAACAAAGCCCTCATGGACACAGGCAACAGTGTGGTGATTGCTGGAGAGTGGAGGCTGTAAGGGGACTAAATTGTAATGGAAAAGAAATACAATAAAGATTAAGTTTTAAAAAGAGAGAGGAAAAAAAGAAAATAAAGCCCAAAGATATGCCCATTTATTACAAAAGCTAAATATAACTGGGTAGCAAATAGGAGGGTAAATGCATAGTGAACCATTATTTATAGGAATGTAAATTAAAGCAGAGAGATGACATTTTCTCTTACCAAATTAACCCCCACAAAAGAAATAAAATTTGGTGAGTAGTTTATAGAACAGTATAAGCATCAACAATAGTTACCTTGGAGCCGTGGGACTACAAATGACTTTTTTCAAAAGAGCTTGTCTTGTATTTAGAATAGTGACAATAGCAATCTTTTCTCTGTTAGCCAGTTATTGTTTTTGTTTCTGTTTGTGCCTCTTGTTTTAACTTTTGCAGCAGACTTAATTCTTTCTCAGGGACCTAAACCATTAGTGTGGTAAATGGAATTAAACTTCAGTGTTCATTTTTCTACTTCCCCCTTCTTACAATCTCAAAAACAATCTGGACAATCTATTTAGCTGTACTTAGGTGGTTCCCAGTCCTCTTGTCTTGTTCTTTTCTTTGACACTGGGCAATAGCCATTATTCTCTTAGGAATAGAATTTTAGATACAAATCTATGTGTCTATCCATGGTCTAATTCTTTACACTATGTTAACTTGCTTGTCCAAGCTCACATCTTTCAAATGTTCCTCTGTAATATGATTGTGTGTATGCGTACCTTTATAAGCAGTAAGTGGATCTTTATAGGACATTTGTCAGGAGTAGACATGATTATGAGAAAAGTCTGTTCTGTAGACAAGTATTGCGAATGCAAATGTTGGTTGAATTCACATCATCTATTGCAGGGGTGTCAAACTCATTTTCACTGGGGGCCACATCAGCCTCATGGTTGCCTTCAAAGGCCTGAATATACTTTTAGGACTGTATACATGTAACTACCCCTTAACAGTTAAGCGAGAGCTCAGCGCTGCCACCGGGTAGAAACAAGGTGCCAGGCTGGATAAAACAAGGTGGAGGGCCGGATTTGGCCCGTGGGCCTTGTGTTTGCCACCTGTGATCTATTGGATGGTGATTCCAAAATTTATCATTAGCCCTTCCTGCTCCTCTAGCATCAGATGTAAACAACCAATATTTTTAAAAAATTATGCTCACCTGAGCACATTTATTTTAGAGAAGAGGAAGAAAGAGGGAGAGAGAGAGAAAGACTAGAGAGAAACATTGATTGGTTGCCTCCTCCCATACATGCCCCAACCGGGATTCAAAAACACAACTTTTTGGTGTATGAGGCAATGCTTCAACCAACTGAGCCACACTGGCCAGGGCTACACCCAACATTTTTATTTTGGTGTCTGATTAAGTGTCTAAAAACACATCCTAGCCAGAGTAGAATGCCTGATTCCCCCCATCCTGCAGACACATGCATCTTCCCAAGTCTTCTCACCCATGCTTAATGAAATCACAAACCAAACAACTGCTCAGGTTAAAATTCTAATGAGTCACTTTGTGCATTGCTCTTATTCTTGTTATCTCTATCCTATCCATCAGTATGTCCTATTTGCTCCACTTTCTAGTTATATCCCAAACCCAGTCACTTTGCACTACCTCCATTGCTATCTTTGGTGCAAGCTACTATCATTTCTTGTTCACACTGGCACATTAGCTGCCTGTATCAATCAGGTCAGGGTGACTGTGTCAGAGCAAACAATACCGAAACTTCAGTGGCTTACCATAATAAAGGATTATGTCTACCACGGAAGCTCCGCTCCATGTGGTAATTCAAGGTCTAGGTTTCTTCAAGTAGTGACTCCACCATCACCTAGATTCTCAAAGTGCAAAATCCAACCAGCAAATGAGGGAAGAGTGAAGTCATGGATACTCAAAGAAGAAATTTTAGGGTTTCAGCATCAATATGGCCTATATTATTGTCATTTCTATCGGGCAGAAGTTGGTCACATGGCCCCACCTACTGCAACAGAAAGTGGGTAATATAGTCTTCCTGTATGGCCAGGAGGAAAACAAAACGTTTTGGTAAACACACAGCATTGTTGTTTTTTTTTCACACGTATTCCCTACTCCTATCCTACAACAGTTAAATAATCTTTTCGAATAGATTAAAAATCAAAGCATATCACTGCTCTGTTTGAAGCTTTTCAATAGCTCCCCACTATGATTATATCAAAATGCAAATTTTTTACCCTGTTTGCAAAATCATATATGATCAAATACCTCTTCATCTCTCTGAACTTAGATGCTCCTACAGGTCCTTTGTTTACTATTTTCTGACTCCCCTTAGTGACTCTAATTAGCTTGGGGCTTTGGCACATGCTGGTGCCCTCTGCTGGAACGCTCTTCTTTCACATATTTAGATATTTAAATCCTTCTTATCATTAGGACCTTACCTTAATTGTCAGCACCTCAGAGAGGCTGCTGTACATAACTCATTAAACAGCCTCCCGATGCACCTTAGATCTCACAAATGGATTACTATGAGCTATTTTGATTATAGCATTTGTAATTATGAGATATTACCTTAAATGTAATTTTTTTTATTTATTGCCTGAAACCCTCACTCTATTAAGAGCAAGGACCTGATACATTTCGTTCACTGTAAACTCTCTCATTAGACTGATATAGGATATGCATAAAATAACAATTTGTTGAGTGAATGAATGAATTAATAACCTATTTCAATTAGAATTGGGTTTGGCATGAAAAGGACGTAAAATAATGAAGCTTAAATATGACTAAACTTATTTCTCTCATAAGTAAATAAATTCAATAAAAGCATCCCAGAATAAGCATACCAAGGCTAATCTATCACCTTCATAGAGTCAAGGCCTCAGATGCCTTCTTCTTTGTTGTTGCTCTGCTAATACTAAAGATTTGCCCTGACTGGTTCACCATGGCTCATACCTCGTTCACATTTTCGTCACCAGGTGGGAGAAAATAGTGCCCAGTGTTTTATATTCAGAACTCAGAAGTTGAAGACACCACTGCCGCTTATATTCCATTGCCCAGAACTTAGCCATGTAGCTGCACCTAGTTGTAAGAGAGGATGGAAAATTCAAACACTCTGTGTAGCTATGTGCCAAAATTAAAAATTAGTATGCTGTTATTATAAAAGAAGAGATGATACACTGAAAAAAATTTCTCCCATAAAAATTGAAGTGATTTTTTTTCCAATTAGAGTTTTAGAAGGGAAGAAACTCCATTGAAAAGCACTGAATCTTCAAAATGGAATGACCACTATTGTATTTGCAAAGAATTAACTTAAGTATATTTATAGTTAGCTTGGTACAAAAACAGCAACTATTCTAACATTAACTACCAATCCCTCTTCATTTAATTATCTGTACTATCTTAGTAAAAATAGTATAGGACAAATCTCTGTTCTAGTTCAGACTCAACTTCCCTGGCACTCGGTTGCCCTGATTCTTTTCTCTTACCCCTATATCCCACACTGAGTGATTTCCCCAGGATGATATGGATTCTTTCCTATTCAGAGCTAACAGACTAATTGCAAAGAACTCTGATTTCAGGTTGAATCTTCTGTAATGGTCATGTACTACTTCACAGAAAGAAAAATAAAAAAATATTAAAAAGAAAAAACAAATAAATAAAATGCAAAGGCGTTGTGTTTACTACCCTGACTTTGTCAATGGTCTTTCCATTGCTTTAGGGCAGTTCTCTTTCTCCTTAGAAATGCACTGATTTGTGCAAACTGAATATTTGAAAGAGTGGCTTTCTGATGCAGATATGAACTTCCTCAACTCCCCTTGCCTGTGAATGCCCTCTGCATCTGGGATTGGAGGGCTTTGAAGAGGCTTCTCTGAATTTTGTGTAGTAGAGATAAATTCTAGGCAGGACCTGGGCTAGGAAAGATACGCTTTGAAGTTCTTCCTTCCACTAAGTTTTTCTTGGCCCCTCTTGGCGAGTTACCCCTGTATCTGCAGCCATCCCCAGTCACCGTTTGTCTTTTACTGCTTCAGCCACTTAAGTTAAAAAGTTATCCTTGAGATACAATTCTGCTCAATTAAGGTTTTGGTTTTTCTGTTTCATGCACATTTTTTTAAATATATTTTATTGATTATGCTATTACAGTTGTCCCATTTTCCCCCTTCTACTCCCCCACCACATATCCCCACATTCCCCACCCTTTAGTTTTTGTCCATGGGTCATACACATAAGTTCCCTGGCGTCCACATTTCCATACTATTCTCAACCTCCTCCTGTCCGTTTTCTACCTACTGTTTACGCTACCTATTCTCTGTACTTTCTCGTCCTCTCTCCCCCTCCCACTCCCCTGTTGATATCCCATCATGACTTATATAAATCCCTTTAACATTTCATATAATAAAGGCTGGGTGATGATGAACTCTTTGAACTTGACCTTATCTGAGAAGCACTTTATCTGCCCTTCCATTCCAAATGAAAGTTTTGCAGGATAGAGTATTCTCGGATGTAGGTCCTTTTCTTTCATGACTTGGTATACTTCTTTCCAGCCCCTTCTTGCCTGAAAGGTGTCTTTTGAGAAATCAGCTGACAGTCATATGGGAACTCCTTTGTAGGTGATTGTCTCCTTTTCTCTTGCTGCTTCTAAGATTCTCTCCTTATTTCTAATCTTGGGTAATGTCATTATGATGTGTCTTGGTGTGTTCTCTTTGGGTCCAACTTCTTTGGGACTTTCTGAGCTTCCTGGACTTCCTGAAAGTCTATTTCCTTTGCCAGATTGGGGAAGTTCTCTTTCATTATTTGTTCAAATAAGTTTTTAATCCCTTGGCCTTCCTCTTCTCCTTCTGGCACCCCTGTGACTCAGATGTTGAGATGTTTAAAGATGTCCTAGAAGTTCCTAAACCCCTCCTCATTTGTTTGAATTCTTGTTTCTTCATTCTTTTCTGGTTGAATGTTTTTTTCTTCCTTCTGGTCCACACTGTTGATTTGAGCCCCAGTTTCATTCCCATCACTATTGGTTCCCTGTACATTGCCCTCATTTCTCTAAGTGTATTCTTCATTTTTTCATCTAATTTGCAACAAAATTCAACCAATCCTATGAGCATCCTGATTACCAGTGTTTTGAATTGTGCACCTGATAGGTTGGCTATCTCTTCGTTGCTTAGTTTTATTTTTTCTGGAGTTTTGATCTGCTCTTTCATATGGGTCATCCTTCCCTTTCTCTGTGCGCCTGTTACATATAAGGGACAGAGAGCCTTAGGTGTTCACCAGGGTGGGGTAACCCACGTTGTTGTGCTGTGACACTGCCTGTGGGGGTGGGGCCTGAGAGAGAACAATGACGCTTGCTCTGCTCTCTGCCAGCTCCCAGTCACCTCACCCGACACCCACGAGCAAATTGGGCCCTTCTGTGCTGTTTCCCGGGTAGGTGGGCTTGTGCAGTTCTAAGTTCCTATGGGTCTCTCCAATGAACTCTCCCTGATGCTATGAGTTCCTTCCACTACTGCCTCAACCCCCACAGGTGTTTTCAATCAGTGGTTTGAGGCTTTATTTCCCTGGGATGATGGATTGCGTGGTCTGCTCCACTACCCAGCTTTTTCTCCCAGTTTATCTGCATGTATAAGGGACAACCCGGTTCACCAATCTCAGCCCCACTGGGTCTGGGTCGGCCTGCCATGGGTTTCACCCAGTGCTCTGGCCACGGGCCTCTCCGGGCAGCTGCAGCGTTGCCCCCACCCACAGTTTCGCTGCACGCTCTCTGTCCAGCTCTGCCCCGCTTACCGGTCTGGATGAATGTGTCTTCTTTAACTCCTTGGTTGTTGGACTTCCATACAGTTCAATTTTCTGTCAGATATGGTTGTTTTTGGTTTTTAATTTGTTGTTTTCCCTCTTTTGGTTGTGCGAGGAGGCACAGTTTGTCTACCTAGTCCTCCATCTTTGCCGGAAGCCTCTCATGTACATTTTTAATGACATTACCAAAACTGTATTACCATCTTGCTCCTTGGATTTACATTTTTTCTTTTTCTGTAAGTGTCCTCAGCACTATTATATAGAAATAAATTTTCAGGCCTGTCTGTCTCCAAAAAAGTAAGATGAGATCCCTGGAGATAAATCTTTCAAATTTCCAATAGCTCTACATTCAAAATATATACATTGTACAAATCATAGGGATGCCAGAAGGAGAAGAGGAAGACCAAGGGATTGAAAACTTATTTGAACAAATAATGAAGGAAAACTTCCCCAAGCTGGTGAAGGAAATAGATTTTCAGGAAGTCCAGGAAGCTCAGAGAGTCCCAAAGAAGTTGGACCCAAAGAGGAACACACCAAGACACATCATAATGACATTACCCAAGATTAAAAATAAGGAGAGACTCTTAGAAGCAGCAAGAGAAAAGGAGACAGTTACCTACAAAGAAATTCCCATAAGACTGTCAGCTGATTTCTCAAAAGAGACTTTGCAGGCAAGAAGGGGCTGGAGAGAAGTATTCCAAGTCATGAAAGGCAAGGGCCTACATCCAAGAATACTCTATCCAGCAAAGCTATCGTTTAGAATGGAAGGTCAGATAAAGTGCTTCTCAGATAAGGTCAAGTTTAAGGAGTTCATCATCACCCAGACTTTATTATATGAAATGTTAAAGGGATTTATATAAGGCATGGAGGGATATCAACAGGGAGTGGTAGGGGGAGAGAGGGGAAAAAGGTGGAGAGAATAAGTAGCATAAATGGTAGGTAGAGAACATACAGGGGGAGGTTGAGAATAGTATAGGAAATGTAGAAGACAAAGAACTTATGTGTATGACCTAAGGACAAAAACTAAAAACAGGGTGGGGATTGGGGGGATGGGGTGGAGGGGAAGAAAGAGGGGGAAATGGGACAACTATAATAGCATAATCAATAAAATATATTAAAATATTGATATATTATATGTATTATATGTATTATTATGTAGTATATATATATATACATATATACTGTAGAATTATTTGCCACTTACAAGCCTTTAAATCTCTTTCTCCAGCAAATGTCTCAAAGTATTTAAGCTTTAAAAGTTTGTAAAAGAATATGTACCTAGTAAAGTGTTTTCTTCAGTATCAGTTGATGATCTAAAAGAGTTATGGCATCCTTAATGATGGAAGGCAAAAAAGAAAAACTTTTAAGCCCAGCACACTGCAGTTTAAAGAGTTCATGCGAGTCTAACTATGTCATCCTTTGTTTCACTGACACACTTTCATCAGCCTGGATTTTGTTAACTGAACTGTGTAATCTGACTAGTGATGCATTCAGTCCTAAACCAGGCTTAAAATCTGACCTTGAGCAATTTATTTAATGCATTTGCAGCACAGGAATTTGGAAGGAATGACTAATTCTTTTATTCCGATTCTTTAAAAACATAGTACTCTTGCCCTGGCTGGTGTAGCTCAGTGGATTGAGCACGGGCTGGGAACCAGAGGGTCCCGGTTCTATTCCCAGTCAGGGCACATGCCTGGGTTGTGGGCCAGGTCCCCAGTGAGGACCATGTGAGAGGCAACCATACATTGCTATTTTTCTCCCTCTCTGTCTCTCTCCCTTCCCCTCTCTCTAAAAATAAATAAATAAAATCTAAAAAAAAAAAAAAAACATAGTACTCTTTTTACACAGCAGTAATATTACTGAAAAATTAGTATAAATTAAATTGTGAAAAATATCATGCTTTAAAGGCAGAATTGCTCACTGTATGTGACTTTACCTTGCACCTTTAGTTCAGAGAGTCTTTATGAGACAAACAACTGGATTTTACTTAAATTTAGATTTTTTAAATCAGACGATTTTTAAAAGATTGTTGAGGGGATATAAATAGAAATTGGTCTTATTTTTATCCAATTACTGCCATCAATATGAGCCCTAATATTTTAGTCAGATTCTATAATTTCATATCAGTTTTAAATATTACAACTCAGTTTGTTTCACCACACATGTTTAATTTCCTGTCCCATTAGCCATCGACTAATGCCTTTCCTTCCAATCCCTTGGAGGGTTTGTATGTGCATGTGGTTGTGAGGGTGGATGGGAAGGTGTGGTTCATAGGTACCTGCCTCTGCTCCCTCTTCTAGGTTTAAATCTTCTATACTTGGGATAGAGAAGAGGAAATAGGAAGGGCAGATCTTAAGCAATTGATTACCTATAGGTGGTAGGGAGGAAGACTTCTCTGTCTCAAAATTGTCCCACTTTCTGTCAAAGGTATGTATAGTTATGGTAATCCCCACATGGATGGTGAGGGCGACCTGCTGAGGATCACCTCAAAGAGTCTCATAGGGGCTCCCTTTCTTTTTACAGTGCATAGGTCCCTAGGTGGGGTGCAGCCTCCATTGGCCAGTTTATGCTCCAATTGCCGTTAACCTTCCCACCCGTTCAGTGGATCTAGAGGAGCTGCTAAGGTCTTCTTCTAACCCTTTGGAGAGCCACAAGGATACAGAGGAGGATGTCACTACCCTTTGGTCCCAAGCTGTCCTACTCTCCAGTTCCTTGTCATTTTGCTGATGTGAGCAACTCCAGCAGCCTTCCAGCACTTTCTGGAATTGGCGGATCAGAAGTATCCACCAGTCTCTGTTCACTCTCTCAGCTGTGGGGAATATACACAAATCACACTCCCAAGAAGCCTCTCCGCATGCCTCAGAGGACAGCAAGAGAATGGGCTTCAGACTTTGCAGCTCAGAGACCTTCCAGCTGGTACATCTAAGGATGCTCTTAGGGCATTGCCAGCCAGCCTCTGGCCCCAAATCCCTCACTTTTTTCTGATATGTAGACACTCAAAGCTTTCTTTTAGATTGTGTTATTGATTTTTGTGCAATTTAAGGCTGTTCCCAAGAACTCTGTGGTTCTTGTACAGAGCAATTCTGAGACAATGGGAAAAGTCGCAGCCATTATTTCTAACAGTAATTATAAATGCCAAATCCTATAATTTATTATCAAATTCATTACAAATAGAATGGCATTATAAAAAAAAAAAAAGGTAGGGGGCCCTGGCTGGTGTAGCTCAGTGGATTGAGCGCGGGCTGCAAAACAAAGGGTTGCCGGTTTGATTCCCAGTCAGGGCACATGCCTGGGTTGCAGGCCAGGTCCCCAGTGGGGGCCTCGTGAGAGGCAACCATACATTGCTGTTTCTCTCCCACCCTTTCAAGAAAGAAAAAAAAACAATAGAACGGCATTATGAGTAGTCCAACTTCCAGTGCATACCTCTTAGTTTTCACTCTTCATTTTTGCTTCAGTTTCTTATATACAAAAGGAATCTTCCTTATATCATCTATGAGTCTATTCTATTCACTCAGAAACTTCTGAAAACTTTTTACAACTTTGTTTCAGAAATGGTGTAGCTATTACGCCTCTATGAAAGCTACTTAGGACTTTCAATACCAACAGATCGTTCTCTTCTCTAACCAGGTGTTTTTTTTCATTTCGAGGTGATCTCCATAAAGAAAATTTCTCCATTTTGGCATATACTTGAATTCGGACTATGCCTCAATAACAGTAAATATTACAGTATAAATCTAATGTATAAATCATTGCACCTAGCAATATAAAGAAATGCTAATGGATTAAATATATAATTTTCTTAAATATGAGCTTAAAGGTTTCACATCAGCCTTTACAATACAGATTGACAAGCATTTTGGAGCGCCTGAGACAACTCTCTTCGTGGCTTTACTTTTTAAGCAGAGAGATAGTAAAAAGTCTATGACATTTAATTAGGTTTCTTTTTCCCAGAACTACCATTGTAGACCTTTAAATATAGACAGTTAATCACTACGTTAGGCAGAATATTTTATTGCCCCAAATCTAAAATGAACTTTAATAAAGGTTTAAGAAGTAACTTTGGGGAATTTCGACAAAGTTGATGAAAGAAGAGAGGAAAAACAACCTCACGGTAAACAATGAATCATTTCCATACTCTCATTAGACTAATTTGTGCAGTATTCATTTCTATTTTCTTCTTTCTTTTCCTTATTGATTTATGTAACTGCATTAGTCAGGGTTCACTAGAGAATCAGAGCCAATTTATCTGTAGGGAAATAATGAGGAATTGTTTCATGTGCTTATGGAGGCTCAGATGACCCAGTATATATGCAAGCTGGAAACCCAGGAGAGCTCATGGTGTGGTCCCAGCTCAAGTCCGTGTGCTAGAAAATCAGGTGAGCCAATGGTGCAAGTTCCTGTCTAAATGCAGACTTCTGTTCCAGGTTGAAAACAGGAAGAGAGAGCTTGTTCCCTTTTGCTCTAATTCAGGCCTCCAGTTGATTGGATGAGGCCCACCCACGTGGGGAAGAGCACAATAGTGTATTCAGTCTCTCGGTCTACCAACTTAAACGTTAGTCTCATTCAGAGCCATTCTCACAGGCATACTCAGAATAATGTTCAACCAAATATATCGGTCCCCAGGTGACAGTGCAGATAAAATTAACCATCTGAATGACACTAAGATGTTTCAATGACCTCTGAATCAAACACAGGACAGACTAGTGAAGAAGGATAAAATGATTTGTCATCCATACAGATAGTTTGTGTGCATGATACCAAACATTCAGATGTTTGAATGTGTTTAGAAAATTAATTAAATTTCTTTGTTGTTATCTGTATTTTGGCTATGGCATAGCCAGAAAGCTGGCTACGAGCAAATAGTAGAGAAAAAAAAAATCAATGTCACATTAACCTTTGTAAATATGGGATATTCTGAAGTAATCAGAGATGAGCACTCCAGATACAGAGCTTTTAAAAACCTGATCTAGAGATAGCCCACATCAGGAGTGCCTGTCCTGTGTACTTGTTAAAAATACTCGTTTCTGGACTCGAACTCAATCTGTAGAAAACCGACTGGGAAGAGGCATCAATAGCTACATGTTAACAACCTCTGTGGCATCAGTGCCTCGAGCACGCTGACGTTTGAGTCCTCCGTTCACAGATTCTTTCTTTGAAATAACCTGAAGTAATAGGGGCCTAATAATGGGCAGTGGTGTGGAAGGAATTGGGGCGCTCTTTGCTCTTGAACTCTGGGTCCACTGCTGACGGGGAAAGTGCTTTACAAAAGGGTTGCTTCTATTTTAATCTTCATCAGTCTGGTCCACGATTTTCAATATATTCCCCACCATCGTACCAAGCACCCGTTCACTGTGAAAGTGCAAAGGTTTTTTCTTCTCTCTCTCTGATTTTTCACTAGACTGGAAAAAAAAGAGTTATAACAAAAATGAGCAGAACATTGTTTTGGTTTTTGGAAATGAGAATTGAGATTACAGGTCACCCAGACTGAAAAGAAATGATTAAATGGTGTGAAATACTTGTCCTCATTAAAAGAATGAGTAAGATCATTCTTGGTGGGGAAAGTCATAAGAAACAGCACCTCCATGGGGAGCGCCATAAAGTGAAGTTCACAGAACGTATATCGCCAGGATCCTCCACTAATAATAAAGTCTACTTGCGCCAAGTGGAAGAAAGGAATCTTATTGAAACAGACAGGAGCTGAGTTAATTATCGCTTCCTGGTGAAGCCATTGTTTTTGCAAAACTGCTTGCTGAGTCTGGGTTTTAGTTCACTGCTGCCTGAAACTATTTGCCTTTCTTTTGAAAATTTGCAGGTCAGAGGCATCCCAGATTATAGCAACTGATGATAAAACATAAGAGTTTAAGTATAATCAAAGGCCATGCATTGCAAATTCTTGGAATATGTGTGCAACATTTTCTAAGTAGAAACATGTTATTGCATTTGAGACATTTTGCATTTGTATCACTTCCAATACAACCTGTATAAATATCTCAAACAGGGATTTTAATGCAGAGAATTAGGTACACAGATGCTGGAAAAACTAGTAGATCTAAAGCAGAAGGAAGGGCCTAGAAGAGTGAAAAGTAGGCAGGTGTGATACCCACAGATGAGAGGCTGCTCACACTTCCCACTGCACCTCCAAAGACGCTGTCATAGTGCATTTGGGATTCACCAGAATTACCACATTGATCAGGACTGAAATCACTGCCTAGATTCACTTGCATAGCTGTCAGTTCTGTAGACACTGCTGTATTGTCAACTCTGATTCTGGCGAACGAAAAATCCATCAAAAACCACAAGAAATAAGAAAGCCACTTCCCCCCCTTCATTCTGCCTTTCATTCTTCCACTGGTGCCATGGTAGAGCAGAGCCTGAAGCAGCAGCAAGAGAGCCTGGAAAATAGTTTGCAGACTCCCAACCTGCTGAAACACACAGCAGAATGCAAAGGAAAGCGGTCTGAGAACAAAGAGGCGAATCACTGTCTGCACAGTGTGGTGCAGACATCAGCTTTGTGAGGGAGTATAAACAAGTAGTAGACAGAGACAAGTAAAAATTAAGACAAGAAATTATTTGTGTATTCATCCTGAATGTGATGGCAATTAATGCAGGAGCTTTTGGCAAGTAATTTTCTTTCTAAATGACAGGTAAATTTTAGCTTGAGACTTACAGTTTGTTAATTGAATAACTCATTGTAGAGCACATTTTATGCTCCAGGCAAGGCTATCACTGTTTACAAACATACGGACTGCAGTTTTCAGGTGCTGGGTATAAGACAGGCTTATTTGTGCCTTCAGGAAATTGAAGAAATGTATGGCTTGAGCAGAAGATCTACAGATTTCTAGTTAACACGCGCCTGTATATAAATAAGGTCTTTTCCCCTAAGGACTGTTTCAAAAGGATTCATTTGTTAAAAAATTTCAGACCAGATCACATGAACGTTAAATAGTAACGAAAGGTATCATTTGGTAAATTCCAAACATTCTATCATAGACATTAAAATGGGATCTTATTTAATCCTCAGAAAACCCCATGAGGTGTAGGTACTACTGTCGAATTCCCATTTTACAGATGGAAAGGAATGAAGCACAGAAAGTTAAGTACGAAGCACAAAATGACGCAGCTAGTAAGATGCAGAGACAGGACTGGACTCAGGGCCCAGATAGAGTGAAGGAAACATGAGCTTTGGAAATCCAGACTGTAGAATGAAGGGTAATTGAGTTTTTAGCAGTATTGGTCACTCGGAACTGGAGGTGATTTATCTGTGACTGCCTTTTAAGAGAGACTTTATCGTCATTTTGAATAATAGCATGGGGAAGCAATGCCAAAGGTCAGAAAGTCAGAATAAAGAGAGTATTTTAAAGGTTATGTAGGGCAAAGGCTGGGCGTCTCCTCTGACAGCACCTGGGAAAACTAAAGTCACCCAAACTTCCCTCTTTGTGTTCTGTACTGCACCTAGAACAAAGCTTTACAGGTAGTGGATATTTATTGTTGTTGTTATTATTTAAAGTTGAATTTGTTGTTTGAAAAGGTGAATAAAAACTTTTTAAATTTCAGAATATCTCCCTGACATTATTATAATTCTTCACTTATTTATAGCAAAAGTAATTATCACTGATTTTTTAATTCATTTGAATTATTGTTTCTGAAAAAGAAAACATTCCAAGAAGGAATGATAGAAGGTGATCAATTATTCTCATCCTAGTGTGAATTCATCAGAACTTTTCTTTTGAAGGTCAATTATGACCAACCGATTACAAAGGAAATGGAAATGCTGGCGGCAGCGATGAAAAATGGGTAAATTTAACTACCTGAGCACACAGTGTCAGAGGAAAGAGAGAAAGGGTCCAGGACACTAAGTGACCTGTAATGCACAGACCGATTTCACAGGGCGAAGAAAGTTCTTACTCAGAATGCTATAATAAGTAATAAACCCAGCTGAAAATTGCCAGCCTAGAATTACAAGTCAAGGCATGCTAGATTTTTCCAGTTTCAGAAACTTACCCTCCACTGAGGGCAGGGGTGTATTTTTTTATTTTCCAGATAAGGGATGTGCCTATTTTCCAGTAGAGCAAAGGCTCAGCTCTCCCTCTTGTCCCTGAGACCGACTACTGCCTGATCTCCCATGGGCAAGACCCCACTGCCATCATCACTTGCTAGAATACAGGAGTTAATGTAATGGTCAGTTTTCCTTCCTCATCTTTATCAGCCTCAAAGCTACATTGGACAAAATCAGTCATGCCCTCCACTTGAAACCCTTCCTTCACCTGGCTTTCTCTAAATTGAATTTATTGGGGTGATATTGCCTTATAAAATTATATAGGTTTCAATTGTTACAATTGTACAATACATCATTTGCATGTTGTATTGTGTGTTCCACACCCCAAATTAAGTCTCCTTCCATCACCTTCTGTCACCCCTTTACCCTCCCCTACCTCCCTCCATCCCCCTTTCTCTCTGGTAGTCACCAGACTGTTGTTGGGAGCTTTTCAGATGCCACATTCTTCTAGTTTGTTTCTCTATCTTCTTGGCTACTTCTTCTCATTTCATTTTGTTGGTCTTTCCTTTAATGCTTACTTCTAAATAATTGAATTTCCCTCAAGGTTTCATTCAACATCTCTTTGGTACTTTTCTACATTTATTCTCTATATCTCATCCAGTCCCCAGACCGTCCTCTATATCTTAGTGATCCCCAGGATTCATTTCTAACCCAGTCTTCTCTCCTGAACTCTAGATGCCCATGTCCAAATGTCTACTTGACATCTGGACTTAGTTGTCTCCTAGCCATCTCTAATTTAACATTTCCAAAAGCAAGCTCACAATTCATGCCCACCCATGCAACGCCCCCTCTAGGACTGCTCCTCATCAAATCTCTTCCAACTCCGTTGGTGTCATCACTGTGTACGTGATCAATAAGGCTTAAAACCTTGAAGTCATCCTTGACTTCTCTCTTTCAAAACCCACATCCAATCTATGAGCAAATTTTCTTGGATGTACCTTCAAGATATGCCATACCTCTCTCATCTGAAGTACTATCATATTCTACCTGGGCAGACGGCTGCCCAGGCCTCCTTAATCAGTCTCCGTTTACAGACGTTTCCCAGAGTCATCAGTTCAATTTACTCTTCTCTCCAATTATTCTGATTACTTCCGTCAAAACTTACAGAGCCCTACATGATCTGACTTACCTTCCTATAGCTATTTCTTCTGCATGTTATGCTCTACTAACACTGGTCTTTTTACTGTTACTGCCACATGCCAAGCTTGTTCCCACCTTGAGTCCTATACAACCACCATGCCCTCAGCCCAGAACAACATACCCTGAGACACAATAAAGTTTGGGTCATATCCTCATTTTATCTGGGTGTCTGCTCCAAAGCCACCTTCCCTGAGAGTGCTTTCCCAGCCAGCTTATCAAAGACAGCATCCCTGTCCCTCTCTGTTCTCTTATCAGTTATGCTTCAGCACACTGCCAGGCAAGGTCCAATACAGGAATAAAAGCCCATACTAAGTGGTCCAAAAGAAGAACTGTAAGTAAGGAAATATAAATTAAATTGTTGGAAGAGGCAGCACAAAGATTAGGAAGAACAGGAAGCTTCTATGACCCTCAGAGGGAGAGAGCAAGGAAGAAAGCAAGGAAATGATAACACCAGGGCCTAAGCACTACCCTTGGAGGAAGGGTTAGGGATGGATTCATTCGCAAGTAGCTTATATAGAGATAGGAGGTGGGTTAAATATAGGGGGTACAGCTATTATATAGTATACTGTTTGAAACAAAAGGGAAGAGAAATGCCCTGATTTTCCCTTCCTCTTGCCCTCTAGTCTCCTGTTAGTACCTCCCTTTTGCCAAAAATAGCTAGAAACTAGCCCTGGCTGGTATAGCTCAGTGGATTGAGCACGGGCTGGGAACCAAAGGGTCCCCGTTCGATTCCCAGTCAGGGCACATGCCTGGGTTGCGGGCCAGGTCCCCGTGAGGGCCATGTGAGAGGCAACCACACATTGCTGTTTCTCTCCCTCTCTGTCTCCCTCCCTTCCCCTCTCTCTAAAAATTAAAAAAAAAAAATAGCTAGAAACCAAAGGACAAAGGAACCTTAGAAATATATTTCCCAGAGAGAAGTGCAAGAAATGGATCTAACAGCAGTGAGCAAGTGACAACCACAGGTGCTAATCACTCCTTGAATTTATTTGTATATTCAGAGAATTCTTGTTGCTCTGTTAAATGTCTGTCTCCCCCATTAGAACATAAGCTTTTTAAGCAGATGTGCTTTGTTACCTTCTAGCTCCTATATTTCTTGTGCCTAGAACAGTCCCTGGAACTCTGCACTATGTGTGGTTATTTTTATTCTTTTCATTTTTTAATTTAATCTTTTAAAAAATTGACTGGAGATTTTTTGATGATTTTTTAATTGTTGTTCAAGTACAGTTGTCTCCATTTTCCAGCCACCTGATTTAATCTTTATTGTAGTTTTTCTAGTGCCATTTATTCCCCTTATACCCCCTCCCCCCCAGCAATCACCACACTGTTGTCCATGTCCATGAGTCCTTTTTTCCTTTTTGTTCAATCCCTCCACCCCCAGCACCCCCCCAACTAGCTGTCAGCCTGCTCTCCATCTAGGAGTCTGTCACCATTTTCCTTGTTAGTTCAGTTTGTTCATTAGATTCCACATATGAGTGAAATCATATGGTATTAGTCTTTCTGTGTGGTTATATTTAATTCAACATGTTTAGGACATGTCCTTCTATCTAAAGTGTCAATGAAGATCCTTATCTTTCTTCAAAACTACTTGACATCTTGAAGCAGATGATTATCTCTAACCGAAAGAAAGGACTATGTGTCTCTCAGAATAAAAGATATTTAGGAAAGGGATGCTCAGGGTTGGGAGTGGACTGTGAGTAAAACCACTGCAGAAAGTAGAAAAGGTGATGAGCCTGCAGGTCACAAGGGTTATCTTGATTTAGATAATGAGAGGAGTTTCTCGCACAGCTAAAAGAATTTATTTTGAACACATTCTCTTTATTATTTATATAGAAACATATAGGAAGAGGAAATTAACTTAGACTGAAAAGCTTTTTCTAAAAGGTTATTTTTCAAATAAAAAGCTTGATTTCAATTATTTATGGAGAAAGAGGAAAGAAAATAAACACTCCAACACACGAAAACTAAAACATTGCATTTAAGGCCATAAATATTCACAAGGAACAAGTCCTGCCTCTGTGCTGGGGATGCCCACACTATAGAGGGCTAGCGAACACAGCTCAGAACTGACTGCTTCACCATCCTATGGAGGTTGTTGAGTAGCTCCTGATGGCAGCAGACGTCCTGGGTGCTTAAGGCAGGAGGTAAACACTGTTTCCTCTGCTGACCCACAATATCATAAAATGAATAAATAGTAAAAGCTAAGCACCAAAATATTAGTTAGGCAAGATGATGTACTATCAAAGCCTGCAACCAGGAAAGCTCTGGAGAGAATGGAGGGGCTTCACACATTCAGGAAAAAGCAATGGCAATGGCAACAAGATTTAATGGCTCCCCACTCAGGGCTTGCTGTTACACATTAAATTTACAAACGTTAATTGGTTTTTAATGAGCTCCTAAAGGCAGCAAGATATAAAGCATTTATTTATATTTTAATAGTATCTTGTTCAGAGTGCCCTCCGAAAACATTGGAGACATAAACTTAAGGTACTGAACCTGACATTTCCCAAACCATGGAAAGGGGCTGTGACGTATATTATTCAGGGGTCTCCAGAGAAACAGAACCGTAGTGTATATATAGTTATAGGGGATGGATGGATGGATAGATAGAAAGATGATAGATAGATAGATAGATAGATAGATAGATAGATAGATAGATAGATGCGACAGAACTAATAGAATCTTTAAGAGAATTATTATAGGAATTGGTTTACATGATTGTGGAGGCAGAGAAGTCCCACAATCTGCTGTCTACAAGCTGGAGAGCCAGGAGAGCTGGCGGTATGATTGAGCACCAGTCCAAAGGTCCTACGGTTGAAGGGCCACTTGCATAAATTCTGTTCTGAGTAAAAACTCCCAAAATCTCGGAGCCTAGATGCCGAGGGTAGGTGAAGATGGTTGTTTTACTTCAAGCGGAGATAGCGAATTTGCCCTTGTGTTTTACTCAAGCCCTCAGAGGTCTGAGGCTGCCCACCTGCATTGGTGAAGGCTATCTTGTTTACTCAGTCAAATGCCCTGTCTTCTGGAGATCTCTTCACAGCCACATCCAGGAACGATATTTTCTCGGCTACCTGGGTATCCCTGTATCTCAGTCAAGTTGGCACATGAATTATCTATCATAACACATAATGTGCTAATGCCATACATTAGAAGTAAAGGAAGAAGGAGAAGGAAAAAGAGAAGATGAAAGGAAGAACAATCTTTGCCAAGAAAATCTAAAAAGGTGAAAAACAAGAAAAAATAAAATTGGGAAGAGATGGAAGTATAACGTGGATGCAGAAGGAAATTAGACTAATGGAGAGAGAAATGGGACCGAGATGTCTGGTTCACCTACAGCTGGCTGCCGGTGTGGGAGGCAGAATGTCTGTGGCTGCTCCCTTTCTGCTGAAGTCCTTGTACACAGTGACTGAATGTAGGTGTGACTGAGCGCGTTTGTTACCGGCAACTCCAGCTTTTCTAGTCCAGAGGAAGCCAGGAACGAATCCCCATGCCTCTGTTTTCATTCGTTTCTTTTCCATTTGTTGCTGTTGTTTTCTGAGGTGATCATGGAACAACCCATCCCAAAGAAAAAGATGTCACAAACGTTTGGAACCAGAAAACCAGGTGCTGTTCATTTTCCTTTCTTCCCAGTTGCCAGAACACAATCTCTTTAAACAAAACACAGCATAGGCCTCTGCCTCCCAACCAGATTGCAGGTGACTGACTAACATTTGGATTGCGTGTGTGCATGCATGTGTGTATGTGTGTGTCAGTATGTGAGTGTGAGTGTGAGTTCACATCCATGCCTGCGCGATGCACTAGACTTCACCCTGACTTTTCAGCTACTCTTCTAGCCACACTGTCAGGATCTCAACAGGTTCCTCCATTCAAAGGAAGAGACCGTCCGAGCAAAGGAAGCTATTGTCTTCTGAGGCCATTTCAGAGAATTTAATACTAGGTGTGATCTTAAAAACCACCCAGTGCAAAATTCTAGGTATGAACAAAGTTTTAGTGACTACTTCAGTCTCACTCAGCCAGAAAGGGGTAGAGCAATGTTTCCTGGTCGAGTAGGATGTCTTCCATGTGGAGAGATGACTCACCCCTTACATTCTGAAGAACCGCTTCTATTTTTTGTTCTGATGTGATATTTGTGCAAGGCACACCAGTGTGTCAGGGCAGCAGAGGCCAGATCCTAGTAGGGGTAAGATTTACAGACTCCAATTACTCGTCTATCTCTCTCCTGCTCACCTCTTGGCCCAATCGCTTAATTGTTAGTGCTTGTTTATTCATCTGTAAAGAGGGGAATTATATTATTGACTCATTTCAAAGACTCTTAGGGATGAAATATAAAGAATAAAAATGGCATAGTAATTGAATTTGAACTATAGGCTAATATAGCATCTTTAGATGCTTGAGGATAACAAAAGTATTTGTCATTTGCCTTTTGATAACTATTTTCTTAGTTTTAAAACCTTGACCTTTAAATAAAGAATACTATATTTTAACACTAAAATATTAATATTTCTAACATATTATTGTTATTTTTAATACAATATATTAAGGAAATGTGCCCTTAATTACAATAGTGGTATTTAAGCAAACCCTTTCATTGCCCCTTTCGATAAGCATTTGATATTGCTTCAGATTATGGAACCAAAAATACTTAAGTAACTGTTTCTCTGAGATTATAGAACTGGGATGACTTTGCAAAATCTGTGTTTTCAGGTGTCTGATATGTGCTCTTTTTGATATTTAAACTATTTCATCACAAAGTCACAGCCTCAAACTACAATCATAATTTCTAATCTCATAATAATAGTTTATTTCTAGATTTCTTTTGGCCATCATAATTGAAGTAGCATTTGAACTATCCATTAGCATAAACTAATTATTAAAAATATAACTTATGGTTTTCATTTCAGTAAATATACAGGGGTAGGCAAAAGTAAGTTTACAGTTGTTTGTGAAAATTCTTGTATTATTATTAACTATTGTATTATTTATTTGTATTACAACTGTAAACCTATGTTGCTTACTCTTATGTATAGCACCCACTGTGTATGCCAGGCACCCTGCTAGTTAGTTTGACATTCAATTCATATTACATTCCTGATTTTGAAAAGAAGGAAACCGTTATGTCTTTTTTATTTACATCAGTATTATTATTTCATTATTCATGTATTATAGTCTTCTGAAACAGATTATTAGCCACCTACAGTTTTATATTCACGCTTAAGGGAGAAGTTTATAAAAATGGGTATTTTATAAATTAAATTTAGTAAGAAAGATATGGGTCCTACGTAGCTGAATTTATTGAATCGTGGCATAATTAGATATGAAAAAAGATTTGGTGGGCTAATGTTTTATTTCTAATTGAAATCATGACATTTCCTCAAGATAATATTGGCAGAAACCATGCTGAGATCTTAAGAGCATGGGCCCATGAAGAGATGGAGCCGTCCCTGCCCAGAATAGGTTGGCAAAGAGTGGAATTAGGGAACCTGACCCAGCTCTAGGGCAGCTTTGGGCATATGTGTCCAAAAGCCCTCTCCTTTTCCCCAAAATGGGGCAGCATCATGTTTCTATTCAATTGATTTATTCACAAGAGTTTGTTCACTATAAGGAACATGTAGAATACAATTAACTACCTCTTCCGGAAATATTAGTCAATGTCCCAGAGGCTGAGACTGGAATCAAGGCTTTGAGATCTAGGCAGGAGAAGCAACACAAAATCGCAACTCATAGTTCATGTCGAATGAGCAAGAGCTAAAAGGAGACGGGGTCAGGGGATGCTAAGATTGATTGATGGCCATCAAAGTGTCAAGAGATCACTCCAATAACAGTAACTGGTCATTTGAGGCATCATGTTATCGGATTCTAGATCCTAATCCTTTTATAGCAGATTTTTCATTTAGAATCACCATGCAGGTCCTGACCTACTTTTGTGGGATATACTTCCAATGACAACTTAGTCTTCACAGCCTATGCAGTGATATTCTAGTCCGCTTTCTATGTGGGCTACTCGGAGACCAATATAAAAACTCAGACAGTATTCTACACTGTATTTCTGTCTTAAACCTTTTGCAGTGTTAATTCTAATCAGTTTCATGTGTGGGTTATTAAGAATCTGCCCATATAAAGGTTTAAAGAAATCCTTTCTCCAGCTCCCTCCTTTCCAATATACCCTGTACCCCTCTTCTATCTCTTTGATTAGGAGGGGGAGGAGTGCAGCTTGGGCTGGGGGGCTGGGAGCCCAGGTTTCCTCCACAGTCCCTGCTAACACCATCCTGGCTGCAGGGAATCAGAGAGCCGCCCACTGCCTTGCCACCTGGTACTCCCAGGCAGAATTGGGAAATCCAGGCTTGGCACTCAGTCTCCACCAGCACCACAGGGGAGTGAGGGAGGAAGGCATTTTTTCCATGATGTTTGGCTGTAGTTGGGTGAATATTTTCCAAAGTATTTGCCATCCTGCTGGACCACCCATTTTTTGGACTTTTTTGGTTTAAGAGAGAAGACTTTGGGGAAATTTTTTTGGTTGTGTCTTCTGACACTTTCAAGTTAAGGGTTTCTCCAACGTCCAATCTAGAATGCATAGGAGACAAAAGGAAAGTGTAGGGAGCTCATCCCATGTTGTAAAGTCCTAAGGACTTTAGTTACTGTAACCCTCTTCATTCCAGCTTTCAGAGTCATCTTACATTTGTCTTTTGAATTCCGTTCAGGAGTTTTATCATTACCCTTAGTGGGAGATGGAGCAAGAAACAAGTCTTCTCCACCTTGTCCAAAGCAGAAATCTTACTTCAATAACATTTATTGTTACAATTATTAACAAAACACATTCTCTCCACTGGCTGTGCTCTTGGGAACTCAAACGAATGTAAGATAACACCAGGAAAGATCATTTGGCTGGTAAACTCTTAGGAAATTTTATCGACACTGTGGAGAGGCAAACGGTCGTCTACAGAGAAGAGTTTCTCTGTTTGATGGTACAACCACTTCCCAAATCCCTTCCCACTGGTTCCATTGGGCTACTTGAGACCAACAGCTACATTCTAGATTTGAAGGCATATTTGTTTCAAGGGATATTCTGTGTGGATACAATAAAATACAAGCATTATATCAATGTATGCCATTCAAAGTGGTCCTGCTTTAGAAAACAAAGTGAGGAGGGGGATATGTCAGAGGTTGAAAATTTTGTCTGTTTTCCAGACTGACCTAGATGATCATGTCCCTGTATCAGTAATAATACTGTAGCACAATAGATTAAATAATAGAGTAAAACCCACCGTAATTCTGTAAGTGGGATCCAAAAACATCAAAGTCACACTATTATAACATTAATGAAGTGTTGAAGTTGAGCCTACTACGGGAAACTTCCCATTTCCTTATAGTTAACATTTCCAAAATGATCTCTGTCACCACAGGAATTCCACATTTACCACTTATCTAACACTGATCATGAGCTTAAGCCTTGACATGATCAAGGCTTTATCCTGCATTGAAGATTTTATTCTTCTTCTTCTATAAATGAAGAAATTAGGATTCAGAGAGGTTAAAAATTTTGCCCAAGGGAACTCAGCCTGAATATAGGAGAAAAATAGGAGAATCTAGGCTCCCAATACTTGGCTTTTACAGTGTATCTATTTTCTGTGGCCCCAGGTCTAATTCGGGGTCCATTTCTTGGTGAAATTAAGGCTTGCAATATACTCTGTGCCTCAGTGGCTCATGCTGGGGGAGAGAGATCCCACAAGTGGAAGTGAGTCCAGCATGGAGGGCGAGGGAAAGGATAGACTTGGCAGACTCTCTCCCTAGCAGCAGGAAAACACCCTGGGGTATGCTCCACTGTGTGGAATGACTGCTATGAATTTGCTTAACTGAAATTTCATCACAGCTTGCTTTGTATTTTTTGATTCATCTAATGTTTATTGAATACCTAGTGTGTGCAAGGTGAGAGGTGCAGGGCCCTACAACCCTCATGTAGATTCAAAATGAATGAAATAACTCTTGGCCACAACACGGGATAAACTTGTTGGATCCTGGACTTCTATGAACTATTTCAACTTTATTTGGCATATCCACTTCTTATTCTTGGCTCCCTTTCACACTGTGAAGCCAGATACAACCAACTGGCTGTAGGCAGAATAAAGGCAAGCAAGCTGTTCGCACTGGGAGGGGCACAGTTGTCCTGGCAGGCTGTCTGATTGTGGCAGAGAGAAGGTCTGGTGCAAGGAACAGACCCACTGATAGCAACAAAGCCGTGTAGACAGGAGCTGAGATTGGCACACCCAGTTACTGAAATTAGTGTGTTTAGAAACAATGAGTGAGACAAGAGTGCAGAGATATGATCCATGTCATTCACCCAATATTTCCCAAGCTTCTATGATGTGTGAATTACTGAGATGCTGTGCCTAGCGTTGGGATGCAATGATGACGAAGATTCTTTCACTAATCAAGCCAGTAAAATTTTCTTTCCCTTGGTCCCCAGTGGTATTGTGGAAGTCGTTCTACACAATTTATAATTTATTATAGTTGACTACATAAAACAAATATTTGCATAATTTCCTTACTCTTCGGAGTTTTATGTTTATTAAACTCCTTTATGTGAGCTACAAAACCAGGTATTTTTTGACCCAGTCAATATCTCCAGCTCATTCCATGACTCTGCTCATCCAGTCATTCATGTGTATGGTGTGTGTATGTGTGTTTTCTTGCTATGTCATTTTGCCACCTTTGTACACCTTGTTCCTTGTACATGAAATGCTTCCTTTGTCTGTCATTACCACTCATCCTTCAGGTCTCAGCACAAATGGCATTGCCCTTGACTTCCACAAATATAAACTATGACCCTCGTTGTTGTCTCCATTGAACCCTATTATTTCCTTCATGGACTTAGTACTTTTGCAATTATATATTTACTTGTATGTTTATTTGATGTTTCTCTAGCTCATTAAATATTGTGACTGATAAATATCATTTTTAAAGAATACTTCTTGACAAGATGAATGAATGATATTCACTATTATTTCTTATTGAAAGACTAATCTTATTTTCATACTGACTCATTCACTAAAACCCAAATATAATTTTCTCCACCTTTGGCAGAATGCATAGACTAGATAAAATCATCATGAGAGAAATGATGTTGGTGCTTAGCTCTTTTGCACACCCAAGAGGCAGTTTCACTGCCACAACGCTCCTTCCAGGACATTCTAAGTCATTATTGGGCAGAATTTTTCTGAAAAGGGCCAAATACTAAATATTTTTGACTTTGCTATCCATATGGTCTCAGCTGTCACAGGGGGAGAGCAGCCACATGCAATATGTAAATGAATGAGCATGCCTGTTTTCCAATAAAATTTATTTCCAAAATGAGCAGCAAACGGATTTGGGCCTACAAACTGTAATTTGCCAACCTCTACTCTATGAGATCAGAGACACAGCAGAGACACGTCAAAGACACTTTAGATAACACAACTCTATTGCCTGGATTAGTGCAAAGGCATTCTAACTGGAACTGATCATTTATTATTTGCACCTCTGCTTTCTGTTTTTATGATAGCAACCAAGGTGATCTTGTCCAATGGCCTCGATCTCATTCTCCATGAAAGCCGAAATCCCCACTGTGGTCTGCCAGGCTCTGCAAGTTCCTAACCATTTTGTCTCTAAGCCCATCTCCTGTTAAACCTCCCTTCCCTCAGTCCCCTCCAGCCACACCAGCCTTGGGTGCTCCTTGAATGTGTCAGGCAGGTTCCTGCCTTAGTGCCTTGGTGCTTAAGCTTTCCTCTGCCTGAAACACTCTTCTCCAGCCATTTTTATGCTAAAGTCTGTCTTAACTACCTTATTTAAAATCTCCCACCCCAAATACTTCTAGGCCCTCTTCTCTGATTTTTTCCTAACTCACTGAAACATAACACATTATATATTGTGTTTATTTATCTTAATTATCATTTGCCTTCTTCACTAGAATGTTGACCCCATGAGAGCTGGAATCTCCTCTGACTTGATCACTGCTAGGCTCCTACTGACTTTTTAAAAAAGATTTTATTTATTTATTTTTAGAGAGAGAGGAAGGAAGGCAGAAAGACAGGGAACAAAACATCAATGTGTGAGAGAAACATTGATAGGTTGCCTCTTGCACGCTCCCAACCAGGGGCTTGGACCTCAGCCCACGCGTGTGCCCTGACCAGGAACCAAACAGGGACCTTTTGGTTTGCAGGAGGACACTCAACCCACTGAACCACGCCAGTCAGGGCCCTATTGACTATTGACAGTGCATAGTGCATAGTATATACCCTCTCTCTCTCTCTCTCTCTCTCTCTCTCTCTATATATATATATATATATATATATATATATATATATATATATATGTCTTATATGAATAATGGATGTCTTCTCCCCTTCTGTGCCTGAATCAATATACCATCAGAAGTAATTTTTCTTTTCCTTTTAGTATTTAAGAAAGCTCGTCAAGTTTTTAACTGAAAAAGTCTGTACATACTATGCTCATCTTTGTGTTCAAATTAAGAATGTTTAATAGTTTAATTTTAACCACTTGTTTTCTTCTGAACTGACTTTCTCTATTGATGGGATGAAACTAAAGGGCGGCAAATTAAGTTGCAAAACTCAAAAAGAAGATGTACCTGTTTCTTAATTAAATGCATGTACAGAAATCAGTTATTGAGAAGTTTCTCTTAAATCCATTGGGTATTTGTGAATATGCTGACCAAATCCTTAGTCCCTGGGTCATGAAAATGCCATAAAAACTTTTCTTGGAGAGCTCTAAGAACAATAATTTATTTTTATAATTTTAAATGGAAAGCTCTATATGACCACATTTTCCTTTGTACTTTAGAACAAAGGAAAGATCAAACTCTTTTAAGATTCACAAGTGTGCATGGGTTACTTATGAGCACATGGAATTGGCTCAAGGGAAGACATATTTGAAAATTACCCCATCAAAAGAGAAGAGGAAGATTAGAATTTGGATTTATATATATGTGATTAAAAGGAAATCAGAATAAGGAAAATTAGTTAACAGTTTTTAAATTGGCTGCTTTGTTTGGAATGGAAGGGAAACCATTGCTAATTAGTCTTCATGTGAAACTATCATTAATGCCTCCAATTTCTTTACCAACCCGTGTCCTCACCCTCTTTCTGAACTCTAGCATCCTTTCCTTCATTCAACTTCCCCATTCGTTCATTTTCTCAGCTCTTACAGTTTCACCACTGAGAGATGTACAGCACCCTGAACATCTTAAGTAAAGAACAAATGCCTGTTTCTCTAGGTTAAAGTAGCTTGAATTCATATTTAAGTATTTCTCAAATATATACATTCTTTCAATGAGACTATAAACCTCTCAAAATAAGAAGTATCTGAACCTCCCTTCCTCTCTTATCCCTAATACCTAGAACATAGTAGTTACTGAATAAATACCCGTTGAACTCAGTTTTTTAAAAGAAACACTGATGAAAATCAGATATTTAGGAATTAAAGGATTATAATTTTACAGCATTAAAAATAAAACATTTCAGTAAAGTTTAGTACTGTGAGCCAAAAAGTGTTAATTCATCCAGAATCAGGCAGGTTATTGTATTGTTGCTATTTTTGTTGTGTTTTTATTTTTAAAATATATAATTCTCCAGTGTTTTCCTAATAGTAAGTCAGAAATACAAGTTAAGCGAAGAAAATAACATTTACTCTTAATTTTAGTGACTGACTTGCTCATTTTATTTTTAAGGCATCAATGGAGTATCCCCACTGAGTTTACTTAAAGCTAGCAGCAAATTTATGTCTTAAAAAAGGGGAGAGGAATAGAAAAGAAGGAAGAAACAAGAATGGATTGAGGGAGGGAGTGAGGAAAAAAATCTTTAATGGAAAGAGAAAAGAAAGATTTGGAGAATTAAACATGAAAATTTCTTTCCTGGAGTCTAAAAGGTAGGTACAAAATAATAATAATAATCAGAGTGATCTGTAAAATACTGAGATTTTAATCTGGTCTAAGAACCTAGCTCTCTGCTCCTTAGAGGTTAAGTGTCCCTGAGGCATTTCTTTCCACCCTGTGCTTAAAGGCTGAACTTTTGCAACACACACCATCTCTTTTTATCTCCCACCTGATTTCTCTCATGGGAAAGCTAAATTAGTTTAAATCATGTGGGAGCATTATAAATACTGTTTGGTGATGAGAATAAATTGGTTCAAATCACATAGGTACTTCCTTAAGTACTGACTGATGAGGAAGTTTAGATATGTGTAATTTATAAACAAAATGAAAGAAGTTACTTGGCAAGATGTGAGAAGCAAGAACAGATTTATATTTAATAAATTTAAAGCACATAGAAGGGATCACTTTCCAAAGCATTCTATGAGGCCAGTATTACCCAGATTCGAAAACCAGACACAAGCATCATAAGGAATGAAAAGCTAGAGACCAATATTTCTTATGAATATAAACACAAAATTTATTGATAAAATACTAGCAAACCAAATCCAACAGCATATAGAGAAGATTATACACCATGATTAAGTGGAATTTATCCTATAAATGCAAAGGTGGCTTAATACCTAAAAATCAATGAATGTAACACACTGTATGGATAGAATAAAGGTCAAAAATGACATGATCATCTCATAGATAAAGAAAAGCCATTTGACAAATATTAACACCCCCTTTATGATAAAAAATGCTTTTCACAAACTAGGACTAGAACACAGAATGGGCATTTGACAAACTTCAACACCCTTTTATGATAAAACAATGCTTAACAAAGGACTATTAACACTAGGAATATTAACCTCACATAAAGCATCTATAAAAAACACAAAGCTAACATCATACTTAATGGTGAATGCTTTCCTTGTAAGATTGGGAACAACAAGGATGTCTGCCCTCATCACTTCTATTTAACATTGTACTGAAACTTCTAGCCAGGAACTTTGGCAACAAAATGAAATAAAAGACATTAATATAAAAAAGGATAAATCAAAATATCTCTACTTGGAGGTAATATGATCTTATTATAGAATATCCCAAAATTCACCAAACAATGGTAAGAATTAAACAAGTTCAGCAAGGTTGCAATATATAAGATCAATATATACAAATAAATTATAGGGAATTAAGAAAACAATTCAATTTACAATAGTTTAAAAAAATAAAATCCTAAGGAATAAATGTATCAAAGGAAATGTAAAATTGTACTCTGAAAGCTACATAACATTATACAAAAAAAAAAAAAAAACTTTACAAGACCTATGTAATAGAAAGATTTACAATAAAACTACAGTAATGGAAACCCAGTAGCATTTATACAGAATAGACAGAGAAATCAGTGAGGTAGAATTGAAACTTCAGAGATAAATTCTTACATTTATGGTCAATCGATCTTTGACAAAAGTAATCCAACCTAATGCCTAGATCAGCGGTGTCAAACTCATTTTCACTGGGGGGGCCACATCAGCCTTGTGGTTGCCTTCAAAAGGCCGAATGTAATTTCAACTCCTTAATAGTTAAGGAGTAGTTACATTTATACAGTCCTAAAATTATTTCGGCCTTTTGAAGGTAATCGGGAGGCTGATGTGGCCCCTGGTGAAAATGAGTCTGACAACCCTGGCCTAGATAATCCAATGAGGCAAAAATAGTCTTTTCAACCAGTGACACTGGGACAATTGGATATCCACTGAAAGAGCATGTAGTTGGACTTCTTCCTTACACCTTCAGTAAAATTTAACTCAAAATGGATTATAGACCTAAATGAAAAAGCTAAAATCATAGATCCCTTCAAAGAAAATATAGCAGTAACTCCTAATAACCCTGGTTAAGCAAAGCCAAAAGCAAAAACAAATGAAAAGATGGATAAATACAGATTTCTCAAAATTAAAAACTTTTTTACTTTAAAAGATATCAAGAAAGTGAAAAGACAACTGGCAGAATAGGAGAAAATATTTGCAAATCACATATCTGATAAGAGACCATGTCCAGAATATTTAGAGAACTATTACACCTTAATAACAAAAAGACAAATAATCCAATTAAAAGGTGAGCACAAGATGAATATGTATCTTAAGATAAATTAATGGCCAAAAAGCATGAAATACGCTCAACATCATCAGTCATTAGATAAATACAAATTAAAACCTCTTTCTATTAAGATGCTAAAATCAAACGGGTAGACAATAACAAGTGTTGATGAGATTGTGGAGGATTATAACCTTTCATACACTGCTAGAAGTGTAAAATAGGACAGTGCTTTGGAAAACAATCTTACAATTCCTAAAAATATTCAATGTAGAGTGATTATGACCCAGCAGTTCTACTCATAGATGTATACCCAAGAGAAACGAAAGCATATGCCTATACAAAATGCTTATATGCAACAGTTCACAGCAGCATTATTCATAACAGCAAAAAAGTATAAAACTACCAAATAGAATATGGCATATTCATACAATGAAATAATACTTGGCCTCAAAAAGGAATGAAGTATTGATACATGCTACAATATGAATGAACCCTGAAAATGCTACACTAAGTGAAAGAAACAAGTTTCCCAAGACTACATATATATGATTCAATTTATATGCAATGTCCAGAAAATTGACAAATTTACAAAGAAAGTAGATTAGTTGTTGCCTAGGAATGGTAGATTATGGGATAGATACAGGAAATAAGGAGTAACTGTTAATGGGTATGGGGTTTTTTGAGGAGTGATGAAATATTCTGAAATTGTGGGGATGGTCCCCTGGCATGTGTGGCTCAGTTGGTTGGAGAATCATCCAGTAACCAAAAGGTTGTGAATTCGATTTCTGGTCTGGGCACATACCGAGGCTGTGGGTTTGATTCCTGGTCTGGGCAGGTTCGATTCCCATTCAGATGCACACAATCCCTGGTCTGGGCATGTGTGGTAGATGACCAATTGATGGTTGTCTATCCCTTCTTCTATCCCTCTCTCTCTCTCTAAAAGCAACAAAAATGTGTCTTCGGGTGAGAATAAAAAACTAAAATAAATAAATAAATAAGAATATAAATATGAGACAAAGAAATATGGCCCAAATGAAGAACAGATCACAACTCCAGAAAAAGAGCTAAATGAAATTGAGATAAGTAATCTGTCAGATACAAAGTTCAAAACATTGTTAATAAGGAAGCTCAAGGAACTTAGTGAGACTTTAGCAGCATAAAAAAAACCCAGTCAGAAATGAAGGATATACTAATGGAAATAAAGAACAATGTACAGGGAAACAGCAGTAGACTGGATGAAGCCGAGAATCACATCAATGATTTGGAACATAAGGAACCAAAAAACAACCAATCAGAACAAGAAAAACAAAGAATCCAAAAAAATGATACAGTATGAACAGCCTCTGGGACAGGTCTAACATTTAAGAGGTCTAACATTTGCCTCATAGGGGTGCCAGAAGAAGAGAAAGAGATCAAGGACCTGGCAATCTATATGAATAAATAGTGAAAGAAAACTTCCCTGATTTGGTGAAGGAAATAGATATGCAAGTCCAGGAAGCACAGAGTTCCAATTACAATGGATGCAAAGAGGACCACTCCAAGGCACATCATTATTAAAAGGTCAAAGGTTAAAGATAAGAGAGACTCTTAAAAGCAAGAGAAAAGAACTCAGTTACCAGAAGGTTGTCAGATGACAGAACCCGTTTTTGGGACCCCCCTGCCAGGCTGCTATCTGCCTCACTCAACTGTCCTTTCTCTTTTGCCTTAGGGAATTAACACTTAACGTTTTCTGAGATAACTCCCCTCCAGAAATTCATGTTACCAGCTAAATGAAGCTGTGGGCTGATGAAAAGGGACAGATTACAGAAAAACATTGAGAAACAGCATTTTCAATTGAAAAGGAAGTTGGTACTCATCAGGGATATATTAAAAAATCCCAGTTCTCTCACAGAGAGTACCCTCTGGAAAAAGGTCTTGCTCTAGGGCTGATGGAATTCAGCCAGCTGCCTCACTTCTCTGCTGCACTCTCCTTCTGGAAGTGACTCTGGTTTGCTCTGAATTGAAGAGTACATAAATTAGTGGCTGGAAAGCTCCTTTGTAGCTTCTCTCCTGCTAAATAAGAGCAATTCTATGAGCTTATTCTGAATAAGAACACACAGGTAAGGAATGCTGTAATTAGTTGAATCCAGTTAACTAAAACCTTTTATTAATCAGCATTTTTCCACAATTAACATCAAAGTACAAAAAAAAAGAGCAAATTACAAAATAATAATCAGAGAAGAAAACTTTTAACTTTGCTCTAGATTTGGTACACTTTCAACCCAAACTCCCATATTTCTACAACTGCTTTTCAACACTACCTAACTTTTGAGGGAGTTCTAATTGTGTGCCACATATTTGCACTATGGGATTCAAATGTCTAGGTTACCTTTAGCACAGCAATCCTTTGAAGCAGACTTTATTATTCTATTCATTTTACAGATCGCCAAAGCGAGCCATGGAGTTGTTAGCTTGCTCAAGGTCACACATCTAATAGATGATGTTAAGGAAGCATAAATTCACAGAACTCAATGCTTTAACCAGTATGCCATATTGCCTCCTAATTATTGGTGTATGATAAAGTGGTAACTTGGAAGAATATAATTCAATAAATAACAGTAGCTAATTTATTGTTTCCTGTGCTATAGGCATTGCTGTAAGCACATTATAGCTATTACCTTATTTAATCTTCACACTGATCCCTTAAAGTAAGTACTATTTTTGTCCCTATTTTTCAGATGAGAAAAGTGAGGCACGTAGAGGTTAAATGAATTTTCTCCCCCTTACACATCAGAGTGATGGAGCCAGAACTGAAACCAAAATGTATTATTCCAAAGTACATTCTGTTACTACTACACATGCTGCCTTTTCTTTTTTCTTCCTTCCTTCCTTCCTTCCTTCCTTCCTTCCTTCCTTCCTTCCTTCCTTCCTTCCTTCCTTCCTTCTATCCTTCCTTTTTTCCTTCCTCCTTTCTTCCTTCCCTTCCTTCCTGCCTTCCTTCCTTCGTTCTTCCTTAGGATTTGATATCCTAAGGAAGAAGAAAACAAATCTAATGCAATTTAGAAAATTTTTTTTCAATAAAGTTAATAAATCACTAAAAGTTGAACCAAAAAGTTCTGTTGATTAACTTAATGACTATTTAAATAATCAGATGATTCAATTCCTGAGTTTTCTGGTTAACTGAATTTCCGCTGGCTTAGGCTATCTGTTCAGAGAGAACTTGAGCCCATGGGATATTTTTATTTCAACTTCATTGGTAAGAAAGGCAGCAAAACATTCAAGGATGCTCCCAGAAAAATTGCCCTTTGAAGCATTATGCTTTTATCAATCATTTGTGCTACAACTTTGAAGATTTTCTCGTGAATGATATTTATTAAACATGAAAAATGTGCATAATTTAAATTTGATTAGATTTCTTTCATTTTAAATGCATTTCTTAATGATTTAATCAGACATTCTAAAAGTATTCTCCAGATCTTGGTGTTACACAAATCTTAAATCATCACCACTTTCATTCCTTATAGTGTTGAATAGCCCCAAAGCTTGTAATTAATGAACTGCTAAACTCAGACATGTAGATGTGATGTGGTTTTCAAGTGGGACAAATGGGAGTTATTAACTTCAAAGGGATGATATTTTACCTTATTTTTCTAATGAGAGGCATTCAGGAAATGTTTTTCAAATGAATAAATTATTTTTCTAACTATTTTTTTTGTTGTTTTTTAAATGTCTTTACCTCAATAAACATTAAGATAATCTTAATTTTTGTTTTTATAAGTTCTTGTATTTATTATTTTATTTTTATATGATCTCTTATTCTGGGTCTTGATTTTTTAAGCATATGTTTGTATTTAGTTTATAAACTATTAACGCACTTCTCTTGACAACTGTAAGGCTTTCTGCCTAATGACCCATCCTTCCATTCATTGCTCTTCTCCGCTTAAAGCAATGGCTTTTTAGTTCTACATGGCTCCTCCTCCCTTCTCCTTTATTACTATCTATGTTACTTCCTCTCAGAACATGTTTCCACTTCCCATATGCCCAACTGGCATTCTCTTTTAGGTAAGGACACAGCTAAAATATTGCTCCCACCAGGAAGCCATTCCTTTTACTAGTGACATGGTCTGGAAATTCAAATCCCCCAGGAAGTAATTCTCACCCAATATTCTTCTTCTAACTCCTATACTCAAAGAAATCAAATTAAAACATCAACAATAACAACAAAAATACTATTTTACTTTGTTTTCCAATATTCTTATTTATAATATAATGCCAATGACCCCCATCCAAAGACCACAAGGAACACTACTATAATTAAACAAATGTAGGTTTGTTGATTATTACAATAAGGAAGAACACACATTATTGGGGACTACAGAGTATTTCCAGAAAAAGATATTAGAATGGACATATTATATATTTGTAAGGGTTAGGTGATTTGGGAGAGGGCTAAAGGCAGCATGATTGGTATCTGTCAAGAAGAGTATATAATTCTATGATTAATTATGTTAATAATTATTATACCTGGAAGGTGAAAAGACCAGACTGAGACTAAACTGTGATTGGTAAAGAAACAGGAATCACTTACTATTCTTGATAAAAGGATATTTGGTTCATTTTATGTTTTAGATAATGTTTTTTGTTTGTTTGTGTGTTTGTTTCATTTGTACCCAATCATGATTATGGAGTAGTCTCATATCTCAATGCATTCCAGTCACAGAGTGGCCTTGTCTGATGCTGTTCGGCCAGACTGTGGTCAACAAGAGAACCTTGAGCCCACTGTGAGCGCCAGACCAGCTTCTGGCAAGACCAGCAGCTTATTGACAGCAGCCAGCTGTCGATCATTTTTTCTTTCTCAAAGCAATGTGTATTAGTAAAAATGGCCATGTTCTCCAAAGCAATATACAGATTTAATACAGTCGCCATGAAAATCCCAATGGCATTTAAAAAAAATAAAACAAAAAAGCATCAGATTTGTATGAAACTCCAAAAAAAAAAGACAAAGCAATCCTGAGGGGGAGTGGGGAGAAGGCTGGAAGTAGCACACTACCTGACTTGGAATTACACTACAAAAGCAACAATAATCAAAACAGCATGATATTAGCAGAAAAACACACACACAGACATACGGAGCAGAACTGAGAGCCCAGAAATAAAACCACATGTATATAGACAAATAATTTTTGACAAAGGAGCCAAAACACACAATGCAAACCTCTTCAATGAATGGTGCTAGGAAAATTGAAAAGCCACATGTAAAAGATTTTGACTGGACTACAGTTTGTCCCCATGTACAAAAATTGACTCAAAATGGATCAAGGACCTACATATAAGACCTTAAACAATAAATTACATAGAAAAAAACATAGATACTAAACTTATGGACTTCGGTCTTAAAGAACATTTTATGAATTTAACCCCAAAGGCAAGGGAAGTAAAGGCAAATATAAATTAATGAAATTATATCAAACTCTAAAGTTTCTGTACAGTAAAAGGAACTGCCAAAAAAGGCAACCAACTGAACAGGAGATGATATTTGCAAACAACAGCTCCAATGAGAGGTTAATATCCAAAATATGTAAAGAATTCATACAACTCAATACCAATGGCCAACAAATATGTGAAAAGATGTTCAACTCAACTAGCTATTAGGAAAACACAAATGAAAACTACAATGATGTAACCAAACACAGGTCTGGCTGCCCACCACTCAACTAGCTATTAGGAAAACACAAATGAAAACTACAATGATGTAACCAAACACAGGTCTGGCTGCCCACCACTCAACTAGCTATTAGGAAAACACAAATGAAAACTACAATGATGTAACCAAACACAGGTCTGGCTGCCCACCTCTTTGAAAGCCAATACTCAAGAGACAGATGTGATGTAAAGGAAAATGGTCTTATTCAAAGGCTAACAACCTGGAAGAGAGGAGACTCTCGTCTCTAAGCCCATCTTAGCATCTCAGTGCAGGCAGGTGTTGTTATAGGGAGGGGGAGGGGCAAGGAGAACAAAGAGATCGGGGGAGAGGCTGTGGACATGCAGGCAGTGTCCTTGCTTGTCCCTATATGATTCTTTAATGTCAGCATCCTGGAACTAGCCAGTGACAGCAGAATTCCTGCAGTGGGGCAATCTACGTCACCTGAAGTTGTGGCCAAGGCCATTTCTTATATAAGCAGGAACTGGAACTGCTGGCACTTGCAATATGCTTACAAAGAAACTGTCAGTATGTGAGTTCATTTTATCAGTTTGTTAGTACATTTATTTTATTTTTATTTTTTTTAAAGATTTTTATTTTATTTATTTTCAGAGCGAGGAGAAGGGAGGGAGAAAGAGCAATGTATGGTTGCCTCTCACATGGCCCTCACTGGGGACCTGGCCCGCAACCCAGGCATGTGCCCTGACTGGGGATCGAACCGGGACCCTCTGGTTCCCAGCCTGCGCTCAATCCACTGAGCTACCCCAGCCGGGCTGTTAATACATTTATTTTAATCCTATTTCATGTTAAGTAAGAATAGAATAAAATTTTATTCCCTGTTACAATGAGATACCACCTTACACTTGTTAGAATGACCATTATCAGCAAGATAAGTAATAAGTGTTGGAGAGGTTGTGGAGAAAAAAGGAACCCTTATTCACTGCTGGTACGAATGTAAACTGGTACAACCACTATGGAAAACAGTGTAGTGACTTGTCAAAAAATTAAGACTAGAGTTATCATATGATTCAGCAATCCCTCTACCACCTGACAAACTCAAAAAACATTTATTTTGAAAAATACATGTACCCTTATGTTCATTGCACCTTTACTCATGCTGGCCAAGACGTGGGGCCTGCCAAAGTGTCTCTCAATAGAAGATTAGATAAAGCAGATGTGGTAACTATGGAATTCTACTCAGCCATGAGAATAGATGAAATACTGCCATTTACAACAACATGAATGGACCTTGAGAATACTATGCTAAGTGCAGTAAGTCAGTCAAAAAAAAGCTAAGAACCATATGATTTCATTCATATGTAGGATATAAAACTGAAACTCATAGACACAGATAAGGGTATGGTCATTACCAGAGAGAAGGGACTAGGGGGGGTGGGTAGTAGCAAAGAGTAAAGGGGACCAAATATATGGTGATGAAGATTTTGGGTGATGGGCCCACAGTGCAATATACAAATCATGTATCATAGAAATATGCACTTGAAATTAATATGATCTTATTAGCCAATATTACCCTGATAAATGCAACTTAAAATTTTTTAAATATAATGTATATTTAGTTCATGAAATTTGAAAGACACAGAAAGCATTGAGAAAAAAATGAAGAGCTTCCTGGCAGTCGTTTTTTTCCATGAATGGGAGTACCAGGGAGAGGAAGAGAACACAAAAGCATACCATCTTGTGTGAGCCGGCCCTGCATTGGTGCTTCAGCTCTCCAACAGCTCTGAGGCCTGGCAGCAAGAGGGCTGAAGAAAGAGCACCAGGTCCCCCCCACCAAAGCCAACTCAGCTGTGGTGGTAAAGATAGCAGTAAACAAGCTGCATCCAGAAGGTAGCATTCATCAAAGTGGAGTGATTTGGAATGTACTCGACGGCAAAGATCTTGCAATTGCCAGAACTGAGCTTTTTCATTTATTACAGTCCTTACTGGGTACTAAATATATGTGTTAACTTATCTAAAACTTATCACAATCCTCTGAGGTAAGCCCCATTGTTATCTTATTTTACGGATGAGGAAACAGATATAGAAAGGTTCTAAAAACAACCTGTCCATAACCACAGAGCGAGGAAGTGGGAGACCTGGGATTTAAACTCGAGCTGTCTGGCTCTGGGGAATTTACTAACCAATACCAAGTAGTGTCATACTTAACTAATTGTGCCCAGTTTAAGAATTCAAAGTTTTATTGTAGGTTTTACAACAACCTTATCTCCTCTTCTCTTTCTATCTCTGCGCGCGCTCTCTCTCTCTCTCTCTCTCTCTATATATATATATATATATATAAAATATATATATATGTATCTGTATATATATACACGTGTGTGTGTGTATATATACATACATATATGTGTGTATACATATACACAGGGTCAGCACAAATAATGCCCCTTTTTATTACAAAATCTATTATAAAATCATAAATGTGTAATTCTGTAACGTAACAATATCACATTCAGCCACACCATATAACATTTTAGGTGAAATGTTCAAATTAAAACTATAAATTGTAAACTGTAAAACTATAAACTATTAATGTAGAACACCCATATCATTACCCTACCAACTACAGTCAAGCAGGCCTTACTTCTGCTGGGCCCTATGTGTGTGTGCATACATATGAAAGAGCACATATAAAATGGATTTTAAAACCTTCTTACAAAATAAATTGTCAAAATGATGGAATGCAAACTCTGGAATGAGAGTACATGCCCTTTTCTATGCATTAAAATATGTGTATAATATACAACAGCTCTGAGAATCATACAATGAGAATCTGTGGCTAAATTCTATTTTTTTAAAAATTAGGGACCTGATAAAATCCTCTACCCTTGTGCTAAGTGCTAAGGGATGAGTGTCTGTTCAGATTCATTCTGAATTCCTCTTTTCCATGCAATAA